>JBDJHY010847219.1:0-15058 GCA_039654485.1 Withania somnifera | reverse complement strand
ATTTTAAATTTAAATTATATAAATATATATTTCTATTAATTAAATGCATTTAATTTTATTTTTTGTAAAACGAAATTATTATTCATAATGGATTGGATCGGATACTATTTACCTAGGTTGGACCGATTCCGAATCAATCATTTTGGACTAGTGAACTGGTCCATTTTGACCCGGCCCGAAATAGTGAAAACCCGGCCCAAACTGGAACCCAACCGGTCCCTGAACCACTTGGTCCGGACAGGACAGAACCGGACTGGGTAACAGGCTTACCTTCACGTGGATGAAACAATTGGTTCTTCATATTTAAAGCCCCTGAGGAATTCCTTGACGCGACAATCATTGAAAGCTTGGCATTATCATTCTCATTGATGGTTTAAATTTCTTTATTTTCTTTGATCGAACTAATAAATTATATTAGAAAAAAACCCATCTTAAAAAGGTTATTTCAAACTACGACTCTAGCATCCAGCACGACCACCTATACTCGAAAATTGGCGCCAAAAAGACATCTTTTACTTAATAAGACCAAATCAAAAAATTTACGCACCAACAAGGGTTTGTGCGAATTATCACTATTGTAGACTGAATTTATTTGACTATCCGTTTTCTCTTTTCATTTCTTAAAGAACTTTTTGAAGGGTTCCCAGCACTGTCTGCGAATCGCATTTAAGTTTATTTTCCCCATAGTTCGCAGTGCTTCTGGCAAAAACTGTATATCAGTTTTCTTTACTGTGACAATAATAATCCTAATTACTATACTTAACAAAAGCATTGTCTCTACATTATAATTTTTTCTTTGTACTTCTTACAGTTATAATATGAAGCTTTCTAGTTTAATTTGACTGAACCATGTCTTTTTAAAAGTTTTATGCACAACCTACTTATTAAATTATTTTTACATATTAATCGATCATACCGTTTACTAGTAATTTCAGTTAAATCTATATTTTGAACAATTTGATTTATGAAATATATCGTGTTCATGTAGAATCTTAGGAGATGGACTGTATGAGTGTAATATTAGCAACTGATGATCTGATAAATTGATGATTAACTGACTATCACAAACTAAAATACTAATAATGTAACATAAAATCTTTAAATAAATCAATTTATTAGAAAAATGGGCATCTAAGAAGATACATTGTCAAGAAGAGGCAGAGATAAAAATTAAAGAAAGCTGCGATAAGTAACAGAAAATTAAACTACTATTATTTCTGTAGTTTACTCTGTTCTCTTTGTACATGGAATGATGAAAAATAGCATGTCTTCCGAAATCTTTTTACCTTTCCATTATTTTGATGGGATCATTACATGATAAGAAACACAACGGTTTTGCACCACGAATCAATGAAAAACTTGTGTTATAAAATATAATTTTTTTCACTCATTATTCAAACGACTCAGTTTATTCAGAAAACAAATTGTGGAAAATATATTCTCATCGAAACAATTGACGTTTTAAAACTTTTTTTGTGTTAAAACATTGTTTTATTTTTCAACTGATTCAAAAAAAAAATATGTGGGAATAGCCACTCTACATTTTTAATAATAAATTTCAATAGAAAAATAACACTTAGTATGTTATAATAACAAGATACAATGTGTCTGGTCAATGAATCAAGCCTCAAAATTGAAAAAGTATCTGGATTTGATTTATCATGTCATGAGAGAACCTACAACCCACCGTAGGTAAACCACATAATAATACAAATTCAAATATAACGGAATAAGAAGTGAGGAAAAAGATAACAAAAATGGAAGATATATAAACCAAACGAAAAGAACATCCCATAACTAGTAAATAAAGCCACTAGTGTAAGAGTATCAAGGAAATACAATAATTCAAAAGAGATAAATACATCTGTCTCTAAAATGTAAATGACAAAAAGTACAGATAGGAGGACGAAAAGAAGGCTCTGGTCTTCGAGAACCATCTTCTCCCTCAGCAATATCCAAATTAGCACGAATTCCAACTCAATGTCACTAACTCATGCAAGGATATACATCAGAAGACGCAAAAGTGTAATATGAGTACCAAAAAGCCACAGCAATTGGGTACCCAGTTGGCTTCATAGGTCGATTAGATGCATATAAGAAATAAGAGAAGTAAATAGACAAATAATGAAAGAAATATCACATAAGTCAAATAAGTAGAGAAAAATAAGGAAGAACTAGCTAATAGGGTACAGACAAGTAAACAAATCTATAAAAGTAGCTAACAAGTATCGGAGACTCAGAAAAAAGAGAATAAAAACGTACTTGAATCCATGATCAACTGACAAGATGTAATGTAGGAGAATAGATAAGGAGATATATCATTAACCTCAATAAAAAGACAGAAGAAAAATAATAATCGGCAACCAAGTCATGAAATAATATACAGTATGAAATAATGCCCAAAAAATATAATCAAAAGCAAAAACAAAAGGCTAAATAATGAAGTAAGTAAGCTAAGATTCGATGAGTGCCCATACACCCTAGGAATACATAGAAGTAAAAACAAACTCCTCGGCAGCCCGTACAATCGGAGAGTACAACCAGGACACACCAAACAAGGATAAAAGTAAGCAGAATGATATAATATGATATTAGTAAAATCCCAATGGTTCTCTTCTGAACCTGCAAGCAAGGAAGGCAGACCCATGAAAGGTCGCAACCCTTAGACCTCTACTTCCTCATAAACCACTCCTAGATTGCGTGCAATCGCTGATTGACAAGGTCTATGAAGGTCGCAACCGCATAGTACTCATAATCTTACACTGTACTTAAACCTCCACGGGGTCTATTTCAATAATCTTGAGTATCCATAACCATGCCCAACCATAATTGGGCCTAAAATTAGAAGAAAAACCAATATCTAGCTCTTAGCTACAACTAAATCTAGTATCAACTCGAAAATAATTGAATAATCCATTTTAAGCTTTTATCATCAAAAATTGGTGAAATCATCAATTTATACTCATTTTAACAGCATAATACAGAAAATGGGCCTATAAGGCGATAAAGGTTTCAAAATTAATGAGTTTGAGCTCTTGGATAAAACTAGTTTTCATGATGATGTCATACAAAACCATAATCAAAGGATCATAATCACTTCATTCGTCCCTGCATAGGCTCGATATAACTATAACAAACTAAGAACCAGCTAATCGATTTTCGAGACTTACTGACATTCCCAGTAATTCCACCATCTATGTTTTAGAGTCAAAAGAGACCATACAGGGTCACAGGGTAGTTTATAATAATAATGCAATACCGACGCAATAACCAATAATTGGACTAAAAGAAGGGAACATGGATAAGAGTTCCAATCCTACAGACCCAGCCCAAGAATAGCTAATTACCACTATTATTTTAAAAACACCTAATCTAAGATCGACAATCCATATACTATGTTAATCCTCAAAACTCCGATGAAAATATATCAACACGTACCTCATATTATCAAGAATTTATACCCAATTTAAAAATCAAGCTAAAATCAATAAATAGAGTGAAGAATGAAATTTGAGAATTGGGGATGAATTTTAATGAAATTAGAGCGAAAACTCACCAATAATTGAAGAAAAGGTGATGAAATGCAATTTTCAATGTTCCCCAAGGTCACATGCAAAACCCCCCAAGGTTTACGAATGGAGGATATTTGAGTTTAAAGGGAAAATATTGTGAGAATGGAAGAAAGTTGGATTTTAAACTTATGTACTGCCAGGTGAAGAGTATCCGTGATCGCGACATTGTTCACTGTGAACAGAAAGAATAAGCTTTGGGAAGCATCACGATTGCGGTGAAGGATTTTGGTCAATAAGTTTGGTCAACCCTTACTAATTGTGAACGACCGATTATGATTGCGTAGAAGGGAAAATTTAACCTTCCGCAATTGCAATGGACCAACCTGATTGCGAAGAAGAAAGTTCACAGGCACTAGTTTACAACAAAACAACCAACAATTCAAACTTTGAATGATGGTTCTAAATGAGTTTATAATTCGGTGAACAAAACCCAAATATACTATCTCCATGAAAACGATATTTAAGAATCAACAACACATATGAAATTCTGATCCAATATAGGTTTTGTAAAATATTGCCTCTAGTCAACTCTCAACTTAAATTTCTATAATTACAATTGAGCACTAAAATGAGTATGGCTATCCCAAGGCCTAAAAAAAATTCACCTAACTAAAATATGAAATTTTTGAGATGATAATGAAGTCAGATTTTCAATCTATGGCTCCAATCAACAAAAGTTGACTAAAGTTAAACCTTTGAACTATAAAACATCAAAAACATACAAATTATATAAAATCACAATGACTGCTTCCAGACACAAAAAGGTTTCGTCTAGACCAAAATCAATTTTCCAGATTTAATGAAATAGTCAAAAATCAATTTTGATCTTGTTTTGAAGAAATGTTTACTGAAGTTAATGATATTAAAAACTAAGGCTCTAAAATAAAAAGCAGACAACATAACTAAACAAATGACCCAGGGACCAAACCACTGGTCCGGACAAGTTATAAATGACTTGGGGCCACTACAGAAAGCTTTAAGATGCAAGAAAAGTACGATAACATAAAAATGACTAGAAGGGTCATTACAACATCCACTACTAAAAGACTTTCATCCCCAAAATTTAGAAAAAGGGAGTACCTAAAGGCATAAACAACTGCAGATACATAGCCCAAACCTCACTCTTGATCTCCCAAGTAGCCTCCTCGATAGGACGACCCCTCAATTGAACCTTTACCATTGGAATCTTCCTCGACCTCAACCTTCTCACATCTTTGGATAAAATGAGCATTGGTTCCTCTATCACAGACGAACTCTCATCCACCTAAAGTGAATCATACCGAACCATATAGGACTCATCAAGAATATACCACCTCAACATAGATATATGGAAAACAAAATACACAATTGAAAATATTAGAGTCAAAGCTAGCTTATAAGAAACACTACGGATGTAACTGAGGATCTCAAAAGGACTAATATAGCTGGGGTTGAGCTTTCCCCTCTTCCCACCCTATCACAACCTTTATGGAAATAACCACAAAAATATCGACCATCTAAATAACTCTTCGACCTACCCTGGGTTTATCTTGAATCAAACTAACCCTTTCTAAAGCATCCAAAAGTAGGTTTGTACTCTAAAGCCTGGATTCAAAACCATCAAACCAATAAATTGGTGACTGACATTGTCTACTATATAAAGCCTAAAAAAACAGTTCCATTTAAATATTCGAATAGTGGCTGTTATTATAATCAAACTCAACCAAAGCTAAGTATTGATACCACAAACCACCAAAGTCAAGAACAGATGCTCGTAATATTTCCTCCAGGACATGAATGGTCCTATCGGACTTACTATCCATTTGGGGTGAAAATTTGTGTTCAAGTGAACCTTTGAACCCATACCATAAATAGCTCTCCAAAACTGAGAAGTAAAATGAGTATCGCGGTCTAAAATGTTAGAAATTAGATACCATGCAACTGAACCACCTAATCTAGATAAATCTGGACTAATATTTTTTCACCGTAAGAAGTATGAACCAAAATAAAGTCTGCAAACTTAGTCAATCTATCAAATATAACCCAAACTGAATCTTGATGCCAAGAGGCATGTGGAAACCCTGAAATGAAGTTTATAGTAATCCGTTCAAACTTCTAATCATGAATGGGAAGCCTATGCATCAATCCATCAGGTCTTTGGTGCTCAAACTTGACCTATTGATAGTTCAAGCATTGGGATACAAACTCTACAATGTCCATCTTCATACCACTCCGCCAATAAAGTAGTCTTAAATATCTATACATCTTAGTTGCACCTAGATGGATGGATATATCTGGATCAATGAGCCTTACGAAAAATCAACTGTATCAAATCCTCAACCCTCAAATACAAATGCAACCTTAGAACCTCAAAGTACCCTTTGAGTCTAAAGCAACTTTGTGGGGCTCATCCCTCAACAACTGATTATGAATATCAACCAAGTATGGATCCTTAAACTAATGGTGTTGAATCTGATCAAATATGGTTGAATGAGCATCAACACTAGCAAGAACACAACCAAAATCAGATAAGTCAAGTATGACCAATCGATTAGCCAAAGACTAGAAGTATAAAGCTAATGGCCTCTTTAAAAATTAAAGTGTAGCCAAATAACCTATGCTGACTAATTTTCGACTCAAGGCGTCTGCTACCACGTTTAACTTTCCAGGATGATATAAGATAGATATCTCGAAGTCCTTTAGAAACTCGATCTATTTATGTTGTCTGACTTAAACTCTTTTAGGCTCGTGATATATCCATGAAGATCTAACAACGCACTCTATAAAGATAATGTCTCCAAGTCCTGAGTGCAAAGACTACCACGTCCAACTCTAAGTCATGAGTGAGGTAGTTATTCTCATGAGTCTTCAACTGCCTGAAAGCATGAGCAATCACTTGACCCCGTTGCATCAAACCGTAACCCAAACCAATACTAGAAGCATCAGAATACACTGAGAAACTCTGATCCTCAACTAGCAATGTTAATACTGGAGAAGAAGTCAAAAGGGCCTTAGTCCTATGAAAACAAGACTCACACTCATATGACCACCAAAATGGAACCTTTTCTATAGACAATATGGTCTATAAAGCTATAATCTATGAGAAAACCTCAGCAAACCATCTGTAATACCACACTAACCTAACGAAACTGCAAACCTTAGTAGGAGTATTCGGTCTCACCCAATCACAAATGACTTCAATCTTTATCGGATCCAACATAATACCATCCTTGGACACCACATGTCCATGGAACGCAACTCACTCTATTAAGAACTTGGTATACAACCAATGATCTCTCAAAGTCTGGAGCACAATCCTCAAATGTTGCTAATGCTCCTACTTCCTTTATGAGTATACCAAGATGTCATCAATAAACACATTCACAAAGAAGTCCAAATAAGGCATAAATACATGGTTCATCAGATCCTTATATGTTGTGGGACTATTAATCAACCCAAAATAAATCAGTAGGACATATTGGCCATAACGTGTCCTAAATAATGTCTCGCGGATATCCTATGACCTAATCCTCAACTGGTGATAGCCGATCTCAGATTAATTTTATAAAATGGCTAAACCCTAAAGCTAATTAAATAAGTCACTAATCCTTGACATACGATAATTTTTTTTTACTATAATCCCATTCCGCCACCTATAAATAACATTCATGCGCATAGAGCTATCTTTCTTCTAACAAAATAGGAGCAGCCCACAAAAAAACACAAGCTTGATAAAATCCTTATCTAACAATTACTAAAACTGGACCTTAATATCTCTCAACTCAGAAAGAGCCATACGACAAAGATCAATGGAAATGGGGTTGGAGCCTATTTCTAAATCAATAGAAAAGTAGATGTCTCGCTCAGGTGGTAGGCCAAGGAGTTCGGTTGAAAACACATCAGCAAACTTACTAACCACAGTGACCGACTCAAGAGATAAAGTATCGATGCTCTCATATCATGTATAAGAAATATAATCCACAAAACCATAAGAAACTATTTGACTAGCCTGAAGCCAAGAAATAATCCCCGACGTTGTGTGACTAATAGAACTCCGCCACACAATCGAGGAAGCACTGGGCAAAGCTAAGGTAACAATATTGGCATAATAATCCATGACCGTACGATGAGGGGATAACCAGTACATGCCCAATATCATGTCAAAATCAACCATATCAAGTAAAGTCAAATCATTTCAAGTCTTAAAACCCCTAATAGTCATAGAAAAGTATTTCATAACATGATCACTACTAAAGAATCATCTACTGGGATAGAAAAGACAACGACAGAGGCAACGACTCATTAGTCAATTTCAAACATGAAGCAAAATATGATGACATATAAAAGCACATTGAGCCTGGATTAAATTAAGGAAAAGCGAGCAAATGGAAAAATAAATAGTACTGTAACAACAGCATCTGAGGCCTCTACCTCTTGTCTACTTGGTACAACATAGAAATGGCATCGACCACTACCACAACCACCATCTTGATCCCCTACACTACCATACTAACTACCTGGAGCTTTACCACCTCTACTATGGGGTGGTACTACTCGAATGGATTGAGTAGTATTGCAGCTGGCACAAATGTAGGTCGGACAACAAGATGAATAGTACCTCTCTGGGGGAAATCTCTAGATATATGACCCATGGAACCGCACACATAACATGGCCCATACTATTTACTCTAATGGTAAGGCTTTGCTGAACCCATCTAGCTACAACAGCCTGAAGACCCGTAAGTAATGCCTCTTGAGTACTAACCAAATGACTGAATATCATGTCCAAAACACTATAAACCGTCATTAGAAGTATAAAGTAAGGCCTGTAGTGGAAGGATAGACTAACCTTACTACTAATGTTGAGATGGGCCTCTTCCCCAAGAACCTAAACCCCTACTATTGAACTAGGATCTACTAAATCTACCTTAATATTGGGGCTTCTTCTCCTCATTCCTATGGAGCTTACAAAATATACCCTTCATGGTACATACATGCTCTAAAACAACCTAAAATAATGTGACACTAGAAAAAATTACCTCATCTGTCTCATGAAGCCGAGGCCTCAATGCACAAGCAAAACAATTTTTTTTATCTTAGTAGGTATCAACCTAGCCAAAACTCAAACAAATAAAAAAACTAGCCTTATACTCAATGATTGTCATAGTACCCTACTTCAACCAAGTAAACTCATCTCTACCTCTCTCCTGATCAAATACTTGCCTTAAATGCATTACAAAACATATCCAAGTCATGGGAAGTGCACTGCCAGATCTAGAAGCAGTATAGGATCCCCACCACTATCTGGCTAAGACACTCATATGAAATACTGTGAAATCTACACTATGCATATCCAACATGCCAAGATTATGCATCCTCCCGTGGCATCTCTGAATAAAGTCCCTGGCATTCTCCTCAGGAGTGCCAAAAAATCTAGGAGGATCTAACCTCAAAATCATGCATGATGCCTTCTGATCCACCTTAGACATAGGTAGGAGGGGAGATATAAGCTGAGAAACTATACAAACCAGTAAAATAGGTGTCATAGTAGCAAAAGTATGAACTGTAGGTGTTTTAAATGAAGGAATTAAGGTAGCAGGTAGTATCCCCAAACTAAGAGCAATCAATGCTGCCCTCCGAGTTGATGTTTGGGCCCCATCAATAGACTGCCCACTCACCATACCCAATAACTGCAATAGAACATCTTGAATATACGGTGTAGTAATTAAATCTAGAGCAGACTCAAATGTAGCATAAGTTGGTCTATACACCTTAGGTAGTTGCTGAACCAATACATCCTTAGGCTCAATATCTAAAATTATAACTGGAGAAGCAACTATATTGGGTGTTGTAGTCCGAGAACGTCCTCGGCCTTGGGGTTGACCTCTAGCACGTTCCTTAGCTTGAGCTCTAACTAGTGGTATGCTAGGATCCCCATTTCCTACTTTGTTCGACTATCGTGTACATGCCATCCATGGAAGAAAGTACCAGAACAAATGACATCTCAAGAGACCAACTAGGATACATTGCTTGACATAGAAATAAAAAGAGAACGATTTCCTAAATATGTCACTGTATCCTTCTAAAGAAGGATGCAAATGTCATCATACCAATCTGCAAGACTCTACTTGATGTTGTCTCATGTACAGAAGATACCAATGAACCTATAACTCTGATACCAATTTTTCATGACCTGATTTTTTAGGTCATTAAGACACCTACAACCCACTACATATGAACCACCTAATAACAAAAACTTGAATATAAAGGAATAAAAAGTTTGAAAGAAGATAAATGAAAACAAAAGATATATAAAAATCTAAAATAGTATTCCAGAACTCGATATCAAGTATATAGAGCCACTAGCATAAGAGTATCAAGTATATATGATAATTCAAAAGTGATAAAAATATCTCTCTAAAAATGTAAATGACAAAAAGTAAAGATAAGAGGAGAAAAAGAAGGCTCCAGTCACTAAGAACCATCTTTTACCTTAGTAATATACAAATCAACATGAATCACAACTCAGCTTCATTGACTCATATTAAGATCTGCACCAGAAGATATAGAAGTGTTGTATAAGTACCAGATGGAATGATAGGACGAATGGGAACATATAATAGATAAAAGCAGTGAATAGACAGCTAATGAAAGAAAGGTTACATAAGTCAAACAAGTAGAGCAAAAAAAAAGGGAGAAGTAGCTAACATGATATCAAAAAGTAAGCAAATCCTATAAATCTAGATAACATACGGAGCTTAGACCAGAAAATAAGAACTTATCTGAATCCATACTAAACTAACAAAAGATAAATAAAATAATAGATATGAAAGTTTATCGGTAACCTCAATAAAAGGACAGAAGGAAAGGAATAATCTACACCTAAATTATGAAATAATATACCGCATGAAGGAAAGCCCAAATAATATGATCAACAGCTAAAACATGAGGCTAAAAATGAAATAAATAAGTTAAGATCTGGAAGAACGCCCATACACCTAGGGATACATACAAGTGAAAACAACATCCCCAAACATCTATACAACTAGAGAGTTCAACCAGTACATAGAAAACAAGATCAAAATAAGCAGAATGATATAATATGATACTAGTAAGATCCCATATGTCCTTCCTCTGAATTGCAAGCCTAGAAGAAACAACTGTCACGACACAATTTCTCAGAACTTGCTGGCACCTACTATACCACCAGTAGGAAAACTAACCCCGTAATCCAAAGCCGAAGCGGAGGACTACTATATCAAATGCAAAAAAGTAACATTTAAATAGACGGTGTATAAATGAAATAGACCGAAAGTAATAGAGTTAAATAACATTCCCAAAACTCAGTATTAGTGCCAAATGAACCACTAAGTACAGAAACATGAAATATAAAATGTCTAATACAACTATGTCTCCGAAATACATGGAGATCAAGTAGAAATGCCTAGCCGAAGAGAAGCAGGTAAAAGCCGAATGCCAAGCTCACTCTGAATCTCTAAAGTAGAATGAAATCGGTACGAACAGCTAGTTGTAATCCCGGTTGAGAACCTGTATTCGGATCTACACATGTGCAAGTGTAGTGTGAGTACAAGCTGCTGAAGCAACCCGTACCCAATAGGCTTTGAGGGACCACTGAGCACATAACAATAACAAAAGCAGTAAATAATGGAATACAAAAAAGGAGGGGTCACAGAAGCAAATAGTACAACTAGGGAAGCTAGCTACTCTAATAAGAATCAAGTACAAGAAGACATATATTGCTAGCTAATCACATAACAGGATCTCAAGTAATAAAGGAAAACGTACCTAGAATCATGCAACAATATATGTGAATAATAACATAATAAACAGGAGTCAAAAGAAGATAGGAGGAGAACATGAAAGGTATATCGGTAACCTCAAATAAGATAGAAAACTGATAAGGGAGTACCATGTACAATAACCAATATAAGTAACATTCCTCAGAAATACACTACCTTAGTTACACAGTAAAGCAGCAATAAAATAAATAAGCTAAACACAGAAGTCACACTCATCGTAGGCCTTACATCTCAGCTAGGGTAAACTGGAGAAAACAAGTTCGAAAAAATAATATAAACACATGAAGTAACCAGTCTTGTGTACACTTCTCCTCCTATACCCATTGGTCCAGCAGGAAGAACACATGGAAGGCTAACCTAAATATTCCCAGTATATCTACCCTTCCGCCATATACCCCTTCTTTTGTGTCGCCACATCCAAGAAGCAAGGTCTATGGAGGTATGTCACCACGTACATTCTGAAACATTATCATGACCTCACATCCCAAATCACAGGGTCACAAGGGTCTCAAAGTCTAGCATCTCGTGCCTAATATCAAAAATCTCATAAAGCCATACTCAAAAAGTCAGGGCGTAAAATGCTTCAATATAACTGTATCACCAATATACTCAATAGATCGAGTATTATCATGTATCTAAAATCAGTAATGTGATAGATGTTAAAAGCTGTACCCACAACCGTAATACAATGGACTCAAATGCCAGTGGACGATCTGGGTCGGTCTCAAGTGCCAGCATTTATTAGTCAAATGATATTTTCCTGTGCCAGGGTGTAAAGCCTAGGCTAAAATAAGTGAAAATAGTATAATCGAGTGCTCGATACAATGTCAAGGATAAAATAGTTAAATAGTCATTTACTTATATTATTATTAATTATTCTAATTTATCAACTTATGTCATTTTCATCATTATTACCAAATCTGTCTCTAGCCTCCAAAGCTCAATAAACATGTGGTGATACTGGCTCAGCCCCAATGCACTCTCATCGGAGCCAAAGTCCCAACCTATCGCGTCATGAATGCACAACCTATCTGCAATTATATATAAATATATGACCATATAATAACAATTTCCTATGCCCTACACATTTATCTTGCAAACTTCTAAGTCACATGCACCATATAAATCGATGCCAAAATATCAATATCAATATAGAATGGATGAAATAATGAATATATCCACCTAGATACCCAACCCACAGATGCTATTTGGTACAATTATTAAAGTTATAAGCCCATAGATAGCCCCATGGAGCCTACCTTTCGTCCGATAATAAAGCGTTGCAAGTTCATGAATAGTACTCCTACTGATATCAAAAAATCTTTAAATGCTCTGAAACTTGCATAAATGTATTCTATATATTAATAGGAGTCTAATGGTATGACAGATGCTAAGTTTCAAACTAGGCCTAAAATCGAGTCTGCTGGGCCTACTCACCAAAACTAAAAATAAACTTCTCCATAGGGTTTCCAATGTTACTGAAATATGTGCTCTAAAATTGAGCACAATTCGGGTACGGGAAGGAAAATAGCCCTGACAGATTTAACTATAATGGGGTCAAAATGCAATTTTTATGAATTAATTGATGGAATTTCGATGTATTAACGATACTTGAAGCAAAATATACTCAAAAAATGAAGAATTAAGAAATAATATACATATTATGGCACGAGTTCATCAACTTCATCAATTGAGGCCATTAATGGAGGAAACTAAGGATTTTAAAAAATCAAAACGAAGAAGAACCTTACCCAAATCGCATTGGAATCGAAGGGCAACAATTTGGGGAATTTTCGCAACCTTTGAATGATGTTTGAGAGAGGTTTTTGGCACAGGAATGCGAGAAAATGTAATGTTTTTGCTGAAATAAAAGTTGGGGTTCATGAATGAATTTAGATAACTGACAGAGATTCATTACATCGCAATCGCGTCAAAAATGATCGCGATTGCGTAGAGTAACTAGATCTGGCTTCATTGTGATCGGGTAGATTAAACTAGGAGGACTCATCATGATCGCATGAAAAGGCTTCACGATCGCGAAGAAGGGATCACCTACACTAGTTGTAGGCTTTTGACAGCAGAATCAAAGGAAGAAAATATTCTAATTACCACCCAAATTGCATTCGGAGTCCAATTTATGAAAATAAACTATGCACGCACACCCAAAATGATATTTCAAACTCAATGGCACAAAAGAAATCTTACTCCGAGGCCATTTTGGATAAATGTTGACCAAGTCAACCTATGGCTAAAATTCAAGAATTTTCCATCAATACCTCGAAAAGGCAACGACAAGCCCGGTAGACGAACCAACACCTCCACTAGCCTAAACTTACCATTCCAAAGCTAACGGAAGAATCAAAATTTCGATCTGACACTCTGAACATCACTTTAGGCCTTGAACTTAACTAAATTCCACAAATGGGCATAAATGCAAATTAAAACTCCAAAGCACAAACTATGGTCAATCTTGAATTTGTTTGACATTCCGGAGCTAAAAAACTGTCAAATTTTAATTTTGAGCTTGTTTTGAAGGAAAATTGACTTTGGTCAACGAGTACTTAACTTTAGGCTCTAAAATAGGCAATTTGAGATATTTCTCAATTGAGTTGTCAGGGATCCGAACTACCGGTCCCAGCAAGTCATAAATGACTCGAAGAAAGTACTAAAACACTCTAGAATGCAAGACATCACATATTTATTATAGATGACCATGAGGGTAGGTACAACATCCACTACTAAAAGGACTTTCATCCTTGAATGTCAAGTAAAAGTATGAAATAAATGGGAAGATAATGTACCTGATGCCTCATACAACTGTGGATTATGCATCTCACTCTTGATCTCCTAAGTAGCTTCCTCGACCTGACGGTGCCTCCATTGCAACCTAACCACTAGAATCTCTCTGGACCTCAATTTTCTCATATCCATAGAAAAACATTTCACAGGATCCTCAACAAAGGATTAAATTCTCATCAAGATGCAATGGATCCTCCCGAATGACATGAGACTCATCGAGAATATACCGCCACAACATTGAATTATGAAATACCAAATGAACAGCTAAAAGCATAGAAGGTAAGGCCAAACTGTAGGAAACCACACCAACTCTCTCCAAAATCTCATATAGCCTAATATACCTAGGGCTAAGCCTTCCCCACCTACCAAATCTCATCACACCGTGCATAGGAGATATCCATAAAAACACTTTATCACCAACTCAAAATTCCAAGAAATAAAGCCTACGATCAGCATAACTCTTCTACCTACTCTTAGCTGCCCTCAATATATCTTGAATCAACCGAACATGATCAAACGAATCACGCAACAAGTGTGGAGATTGGATTCTAGCCTTAAAACCATCAAACCACCCGATAAGCGATCTACACCGCCTACCACACAATGCCTCAAATAGTGTTATTATAAGTAAACTCAGCCAATGGTAGGTGCTAATCCCAAGCACCACCAAAGTCTATCACACAAGCCCTCAATATATCCTCCAAAACCTAAAAGTCCATTTGGGTTGACCATCGGTCTATAGATGAAATATGGTACTCAAATAAACCTTTGTACCCAAGTCTCACTGAACAGACCTCCAAACTGTAAATGGAACTGGGTGCCTCTATCGAAAATGATAGACATGAAAACCATGCAATCTAACCACCTCACGAATGTAGATTTGAGCCA
>JBDJHY010847109.1:1828-15058 GCA_039654485.1 Withania somnifera | reverse complement strand
GAGAGAAAGGAAGAAGGAAGAAGAAACGTACCAATTACGTGTATACATGATGAAGAAGGTTGATAATCTCTTCCTTGGGATTTGAATTGAGTTTTGAGAGTGTTTTTAGCTCAAAAATAGGCTGGGACGAAATGTTTTGATAAATAAATGAAATTGGGGTCATATAGGGTTAAATACGGATTTTTGGAGCAAATATAACTGATCACAATAAGGATCATGTCGTGGTTCTTAACGTTATGGAATTCCAGGTGAGCCAGTTTCTCATCATGATAAGATCACGTCATGATCCTTATCGTGATAGCCATTTTGCTATAGGTTTTTCAGAAAATTCAGATAGGGTCTCGGGATTGAAACGGAGTCCAAATTTTACAAAACTTATATGTTTTCTGAGCGGAAAACATATTTTATACTCAATGGAAATGAAGAAAATGGAATAGGAGGCCATTTACTCATGATCAATCCAAAAGGGCCTAAATGCGTATTTCTCCGCCAACACCTCAAATTTACAATGACACGCACGAAAATTAAAGCAACACCTCACCAAGCCTAAATTCATCATTCTGAGTTGCTGGAAGTATTAGAATTCCAATCTGACACTCTAAACATCGACTTACTACCCATGCTCCACTTTTAGGTCAAATCTTAAACAGATTCCACAATTTCGCATAACTTGAAAACAAAACCTCCAAAATAAAAACTTAAGGTCAAAATTGACTTTGTTTTGTGTTTCGAAGCTAATGGAACTGTCAAAAATAAATTCTAAGCTCATTTTGAAGGAAAGTTGACTTTGGTCAATGATTACTTAGTTTTAGGCTATAAAATAGGGAATTTGAGATATTTCTCGATTAAGTTGCCAGGGATCCGAACTATCGGTCCCAACAAGTCATAATTGACTTGGGACAGCTGCTGAAATGCTCTAAGATGTAAGATGTCACATATTTATCATAAATGACAATGAGGGTCAATACGAACTTATACATGGTTATTCGATAAACTTTTTATAAACATTGGAATTTTGAATTTTGCTAAGATATTTTCCTAAATTTTAGGCTTAGACATGATTTTACGAAATTGACGAAGAATTTACTAGGATCTCCCATAGAGTATGAAGCAAAATAATTTGATTAGTTTTCATTAAAATTGTTTTAAAATGATCTAGTCAGTAATAATGTATGTTTTGGAGCAGCATTAGCACTGAGTGTATTAGGTTGAAAGACCCGATCCTATAAATATGTCTCTAACCATAAGATGGAATATTACTCAAACGGCATTTTATGATAGACTCGACTTAGTTGGATCCACTAGGTTACTTTTTATGTAATGAGCTTGTGCGGGGCAAGGTACTCCCTTCAACTAGTAGTTTGATGAATTCAATGTGGCTCACACAGTCGAATATACTGGTTATAGAACCTCGCTCAAAATATTTGACGTCAGATACTTCAATTTTCTTAGGATATGCAATAAAGCTTATTTCTTACACTATCAATATTACTTGAATTGTATCGAATAATTGATTTGAAGGATGATTTAATTTGGTCATGTATTGCATAGTCGAATCATCGTCCATTTAAATTTATATTATTATTCAAGTTGATATGGCCTGTAATTATCCCCCTCCCACTTACTTAGTATATTTAATGTACTGACCACATACTCTTTTACTGCATGATTTCACATATAGGTCCAGCCAGCTATCCTTACACTCAAGGTTTCTCCAGATCTACTTGTTTTAGTTGTTAGAATATTGGTAATTACCCATGGATCGGGAATAGTATTATTATTTCATTTCTATTAGAGTATAATAGTTGTTGCTACAATCGTTTATTTATTTTTAAGGCTAGCTGGGGACTTATCCTTGCAACCTAGTATTTCATTACTTAAAAATTTTTAAACATATGATGCAGTGGTATTGATTTTGAGTTTTCATATTCTTCTAGTATTATCTTTGATATGTAACATGACCTATTATTTAAGTTTTATTACTGTTTCATGTTTTCACTGATGAGTGAGTGTTTAGAGATATGAAAAAAGTCAGGGGTTCATCTGAGGCTGCTGAGGTGAATCAGTGGCTAGGGGTGCCTTGTAGATCCCTGGGGTGACTCTGGGGCATTATAAACTTGGTATTTGAGTTTTAGATTCAAAGTTTCATAAGATGTCTAAAAGTCGATGTAAAGTAGAGTCTCTTTTATGGTTGTGAATCGCGAGCACTTATAACTTAGAGGCTACTAAACATTTAGAAAATTTACCTTTGTTCATGTTATAATTCACTCCTTGGGGTTGAATCCAATAATATTTTCTAACTTGTGCTTTACAAATTTCGGATCAAGCATCCACACAAGTACTCATCTCGTCAGGATAGGAATCGAGGCCAACAAAATTAGGCTCTTCTAGTTTCTGATCCACAAAATATCATATGTTGAGTTTTGAAAAATGATGCATTTGATTAACCAGACAATAGTTTCCCATACCCAATAGAAGTCAGTAGCTCTAGCCGTTCAACCAGTTGTTCAGGATGCTTGTGCGGCCAGAATTATATATTTTCTCTAGATGCAACCCCCGGTTATGAATGGTTATAAGGTAAGGGAGGACCTAGAAAGGTTCATTAAGTACATTAAGAGAGTTGGTGATATCATGAGGGTGACAAGATAATAGGGTTGATTTGGGCATGTACTAGCTGAAAGATGTGGCTCGAGATTCGGTTGACCAATGGAAGAAGAATAGGCTGGTAGGTATAGCTCCTCTAACATGGTCTGAATTTGAAAGAGCTAGTTTCTTTACTAGGAAAGGAAAAGTAAGAAGAATAGTGAATTTCTGAGTTTGAAGAAGGGTTAAATGACAATTGGGGAATATGGGATAAAGTTCACCCAACTTTCCAAGTATTCCCTAGACATGTTCGCTGATATGCAGAATCATATAGACATTTTTGTGTCTCACCTTTCCCTACAATTGATAAAAGAAGGGAGGGTAACTACTTTAATTACTGGGATTGACATGGGTAGGTCGATTGTTCACTTGGAATAAATAGAAGGGGATAAGGCCAAGATGAAAGAGAACTTCTACAGGAAGAAAAGGAGGATTGGTTCAACAGATTTAACCAGTTTAAGGGTAGTGGTAACTCCAGACAATAGTAGCAGAGTTTCAGGGCTCCATCCTTTCATCAGCTAGTGCTCCTACTCAGGGTGCTAGGCCACCTCAAAATTAGTAAAGTAAGTCAGTTAGGTTAGCTTTGCAGGATAGTGTTACTGGAGGACGATCTCACCCCACCTTTTCTATGTGTGGAAAAAATTATTCGGGAGAGCACAAGCTTGGTATGGAATTTTGTTATGGCGTGTCTATCCGGGTTACATATTTTAGGAGTGCCCCTCGAAAGGTTTTTTTGAGTGTGGTAATCCTTACCATTTTCTTAGAGACTGCCTCACAACTATATAGTACGGGAATGGCCTCAAGTCACTTCGTTTACAAAATAGTACCAGTATTCTACCCAGCTTAGCAGGATCTTCTTTTAGCACTGATGGAAGTCGGTGTCAAAATAGGTTGTATAATTTAGGCTCTAGAAAGGTGTAGGAGAAGTAAACTGATGTCGTCACAAGTATGTTAATTTTTTATAATATTGATGTGTATATTTTTATAGACCTTACATCTACCTTGAAAATTATATCCCTAATCACTGATAGTCAATTTGGAGTCTGTCAAAAAAATATATCTTAACAATACTCTTCTCCACCCCAATAGGTGATGCCATCATTGGTAAAAGAGTACCATAATTGCCTAGTGTCAGTCTTTGATAGAATCTTTCCTACAATATTATTGAGTTTGACATGGTAGATTTTAATATCATTCTTGGCATGGATTGGATCCATTCTAGCTATGCTGTAGTAGACTGTAGGATTAGAATCGTCCTTTTTAAGTGTCCTGATGAACCTGTCTTAGTATGGGAGGGTAATGTTCTTGTTCCTAAGGGTAGGTTTATTTCATATCCCAAGTCTAGGAAAAAGATCTCTAAGGGGTGTATTAATAACATGGTTTGAGTCAAAGATTCCAAGTCTAAAATTCATCATATTCAGTTAGTCCCATTCATTAGAGAATATATGTATGTCTTTCTTGAGATTTTAACTGGAGTACCTCTTGATAGGGAGATAGACTTCAAAATAGACCTTATTCCAAACACTCAAACTATTTTTCTCCTACCATAAAGAATGGCACCATTCGAACTTAGAGAGATCAAAGATCAATTAACTGATGTTTTGGTTAAGGGATTCATACTCCTTATTGTGTCTCCCTAAGATACCCCTACCTTATTAATTTTTAAGAATGATGGTTCACTCAAAATATGTTCAGATTATTGTCAGCTGAAAAAATTCACAAAAAAGAACAAATATCCTATCCCAAGGATTCATGACTTGTTCTACTAGTTGAAAGGTGCTAGTCACTTCTTTAAAATTCACCTTTTTTCCTATTACCATCAAACGAAGCTTAGATAGTGAGACATTCCCAAAGTAGATTTCAAAAACTATTATGGCAACTATGAATTTGTAATCGTGTCCTTTGGTTTAACAAAAGCTCATACGACATTCATGGATTTGATGAATAGGGTGTTCAAGAAAAACCTAGACCTGTTTATGATACTTTTCATTGATAATATTCTTCTTTACTCCAAAAGTGAGGAAGAGCATGAAAGCCATCATAGAATTACCCTTCAGACCCTTTGAGACTGTTATCTCTATGCCAAAGTCTCAAAATGTGAATTTTTGTTGAAGTCAGTTGTATTCCTAGGCCATGTTGTCTCTAGTAAGGGTATTCATGTGGGCTCCCAGAAAAAATGAAGCTGCCAAAGAATTTATTAGACCCATATCTCCATTAGATATCTGCAATTTCTTTGTTTTAGTAGGGCTTTATCATAGATTCGTCTAAGGCTTCTCCACTATTTACTCCCATTTAACTAAGATTACTCAAAATAAAGTTAAGTTTGAATGGTCGGACTAGTGCAATAAAAGTTTCCTGGAGTTAAAAACCAAGTTGACCACAACCCTAGTATTGACCTTGCAGAGGGTTTAGAAGGTTTTAGGGTTTACTATGATGCCTCTTTTATTTCTTTGGGATGTGTATTGATGCATCATGGTAGGGTAGTAGCCTATGCTTCCCAGCAGCTTATGGTTAAGGAGAAGAACTATCCTATTCATGACCTTGAGCTGGCATTTGTTATTTTTCCTTGACAATCTGGAGATATTATCTATATGGGTGCATATTGATGTTTTCAATGACCATAAGAGTAAAGTATGTATTTGATCATAAATATTTGAATCTCCATCTAAGAAGGTTGTTGGAATTGTTAATAGATTATGATATAACAATCATGTATCATCCAAGCAAGGCTAGTGTAGTGACGGATGCCCCTAGTAGGTTGTCTATGGGGAGTGTGGAACATGTTGATAAGGATAAGAGGGAGTTAGTTAGAGAGGAGGATAGGCTTTCACACCTTGGGGTCAGGTTGGTTGATGCTGAGGATTGAAGGATGTTAGTTCTAAATGTTTTGGAATTTTCCCTAGTAATAGAGGTGAAAGAAAAATAGGATAGAGATCGATTCTTGCTTAAGTTGAAAGGTAGAGTTGAGATTGGTAGACATAAAGGGTAGGTTTTCTCCAAAGGGGGAGATAGCGCGTTAAGGTCTGAGACTAGATTTTGTTTTCCAAATGTTGATGTCTTGAGGGAAAGGATTTTGTTCGAAACTCACAGCTCTCGATATTCTATTCATCCGGGTACAACAAAGATGTACAAGGATTTGAAGAAAGTGTTTTGGTGGGAAGGGATGAAAGGGACGTAGATGAGTTTGTGGCTAGCTGTTTGAATAGTTAGCAAGTGAAGCCAAACACAGAAATCGAGTAGGTAAGATGCATAGAATTGAAATTAAAGTCTGGAAGTGAGAATTCATAAATATGGATCTCGTTACCGGTTTTCTAAGGACTAAGAGTTAGCATAACTCTATTTAAGTAATTCTGGATAGGCTTACCTAGACAGGTTGACCATATCAACTCATTTTCTACCTGTTCACACTGATTTCTTAGCAAAGGATTATTGTAGGTTGTATCTTCAGGAGATTTTCTACCTACATGGTATGTCTTTGTCTATTATTTTAGAACAGGACACTTAGTTCACTTTGCATTTTCTGGATGTTTTTCCAAAAGGGTTAGGGTCTTACATTCACCTTAGTATCTTTTTCATCTGCAGATAGATGGTCGGGTTGAACGGACCATCCAAACTCTGAAGGATATTTTGAGAGCTTGCACACTTGATTTCAAAGGGCAGTTAGGATGACCATTTTCCATTGATAGAGTTCACTTACAATAACAACTGTCATGATAGTATCCAGATGGTTCCGTTTGAGACCTTGTATGGGAGGAGATGTAGATCTCCCTTTGGTTGGTTCAAAGTTGGTAAAATAACTTTTTTAGGTCTTGAACTAATGATTAAGTCTATTGAAAAGGTTCATCTCATTCAACAATGGTTGAAGGCTACCCAGAGTAGGAAAAAGTCTTATGCTGGTGTGAGGAGGAGGGGGTTCGAGTTTAATGTTGGTGATTTTGTATTCTTGAAGGTGTCTCTTATGAAGGGAGTCATGAGGTTTTGTATGAAGGGAAAGTCCAGTCCACATTTCATTGGGACATATTTAGATTTTGAACAGGGTTGGTAATATTTCTTACAACTTAAATCTATTGGCCGAGCTCACAACAATGCATCAGTCTTCCCCATCTCCATGTTGAGAAAATGCTTGTCAGATCCTTCCTTAATAGTGCTTGTGGAAACCATTAGTGTTAAAATAAGATTTAACTATGAATAAATCCCAGTACAGTCCTATATAGGCAGGTTCACAAGTTTAGAAATAAGAAGATAACATTAATAAAGGTTTCATGGAATAATTAGTTAGTTGAGGGAACCACTTGGGTAGCTACACTTATTTCCTTTTAGTTCTAGTTTAGTTTGAGGTAATAGACTCTCATTCCAGTTTTACTCCCATATGTCTGTTGCATGTAGCATATAACATGTAGTCCATGTCATTGCATGAGTCCTTAGGTGAGTACTTGTGCATTTATTGATGTATCCTTGGTAGGTTGAGTCTATATGAATGGCATGCATATGGTTCAACTGAATTAGTGGTACAATCATAATTTAATAGATCATTATGACGTCTTAAATCAGTTTCTAAGTCATTTTGGGTATTTGTTAGACTTTTCATCCTCTGTCGGGCTGAAATCTTCATTCGAAGACGAATGAAACTAAAAAGGAGATATTTTAACACTTGGAAACTCCCCTATCATGTTCCATGAGTTAATCAGACACAACTGGTAAAATTTAATTTGAAAATGGAACTTTTAGGTTTTTATGGGTAGTTCCACAAATCTTGAAAAGGTACCACGGGCCATGGAACTCACCCGTAAAACCCGATTTCGACTTCCCCTAATTCCTAATTTTTTTCTAGGTGCGGAACGAACCTATGTATCGTTCCACAAAACATAAAATAGGATGATTGGTTGGAGAAGAACATGCAAACCCCTCTAATGTTTCGACAAGAGGGAAGGTTTCACAGAATACCTTACGGTTCATCAAGTTAATTCTCAAACCGTCAAGTGACCCATCAAAATCTACCAGTTCACTTCTAAATCAATTTTTCCCAGGGACTTCTTGGTTATTCCCACTCTTTAAGGAATTATATCACGTCATTTTGGGCTTAACAACCTGTAATATCTAATTTTAAAACTTCATTAATTTATTATTATTCACAAACAAGTCAAAAATGTACAAGAAACAACGATTCTTTTCTCTCAGGGCTCAAGAACTAGGCTTCATCAAAAGTTCAAGAATAAATCCCTTTTCTCCAAATTCCAACACCAATTTTCAAGGTTTCAGGTACGTGGGTTCATGAACAATGAATTTTCACCCTTGTGCCCCTACCCTATTTTTTATGAAGTATTTTGTAAAGAATTTGATTACCCTAAATCCTAAAATTATGAATTTTATTCCAGTTACAATTTATTAATATTTTTAGTAACATTGCATGAATTCTTGAATAATTATATTATTATTCATGATTTAATTATTTTAACCTAGACTTGGAATATATTATGAATTTAACTTTTTCAAAAACTTGAGGGTTAAACTTATACATGGTTATTCAATTAACTTGGGTCATAAAAATTGAAATTTGGAATTCTGCAAAGATATTTGCTGAAGCTTTAGGCACTAAATTGAGGAAGAATTTACAAGAATTTTCCAAAGAGGCTAAGGAAGGATGATTTGATCAATTTTTCACCAAAATTGTTTTAAACTAGTCTAGTTAGAAGCGGTTTTTCACCCAATCTCATAAATATGTTTTCAAACATAGAATGATATGTTGCCTAAAAGGAATTATTCTGATCGACGTGGCTTAGTTGGATCTACTAGGAAACTTGTTAGGTACTGAGCCTGTGATGGGGAAAGGTACTCCCTTGAACTATTAAGTTGCTAACTTACCACAAAATATTCGATGTCAAATATTTGAATTTTTTTACTTATGATTTGCAATGAAGCTTATTTGTTACACTGTAGTATTAATTGAATTTTATTGAATAACTTATTTGAACTCTAATTTGATCATGCATTGCATAGCCGAATCATGGTCCATTTACACTCATATTATTATTTATGTTGATATCTCCTGTCATTGTACCCCTCCCACTTACTCAGTTTATTCAATATACTGACCACATACTCTTTTATTGCATGATTTCATATGTCCAGCTATCCTTAGGCTCAAGGTTGACCAGATCTACTATTTTAGATGTTAGAGTATTGGTAAGTACCATGGATCAGGAACACTATTTTGTTTCATTTCTATTAGAGTAGACTGGTTGTTTCTACAATTAGACTTATCGCAGCAGCCTAGTACTTCATTACTTGATGTTTTAAAACATATGATGTAGTGGTATTGATTTGGAGTTGTCATATTATTCAAGTATTACATTTGATATGTGATATGACCCATTAGTTTAGTTTATTATTGTTTTATGCTTCTTCTAATGAGTGAGTATTTAGAGATATGTATGATCTAGGGGTTCATCTGAGGCTGCTAAGGCAACTCCATGGCTAAGGATGCCTTGTGGCTCCCTGGAGGTCACTTCGGGATGTTACACAGGCTTTACATGGGAGGATATGTAGGTCTCCAATTGGATAGTTTGAGGTAGGTGAGGCAGCTAAGATAAAGTTTAGATTATTCATGAGATATTGAGAGCAACTCATAAAAGATAAAAATCTTAAGAAAACATGAGAAGAAGAGACCTAAAGTTTGATAAAGGAGAACGGGTATTCCTGATGGTATCCCCGATGAAGGATGTCATGAGGTCTGGTAAGACATGAAAGCTTAGTTTGTGATATATTGGGTGATATCATATCTTGAAGAGGGTGGGAAATTTTGCCTATGAGTTAGACCTTCCAACAGAGTTAGTAGAAGTTTACCCTATTTTCCATGCGTCTTTGCTGAAAAAATGCACGAGTGATTCGTCCTTAGTTGATAGTGGGACAATAATGATGATTTTTCATATGAAGAGGTCTCCATCTAGATCCTACAAAAACATATTCACAGATTTATGACTAAGTAAATAGGTTTAGCTACGGTTCTATGGTTGAACTACTCAGTCGAGGGAGCTACATAGGAGGCAGATATGATGAATAGACACCCACACTTGTTTCATTCTAATTTCACTTAAGTTTGAGGTAGTGACCTCTCTATTTATCCTTTCCTTGTTTCTTCATGAGCACGTAACATCTAGCATATAGTTGTACCATTGTATGGTCCCACTGTGTGTATACATGCATTATTTGATGAGTTCATGGTAGTTGAGGTCAAAAAGAGTAAGTATGCATATTAGTCAATTGAGTTGGTAGCTTAGCCATGTACTCTAGGTTACTGTGATATTATGAGTAAGTTTTTTTTTCAGTATGCCAACTTTGTAGATCTTTTCCTCTATTTGTAGCTAAATTCTTCATTCGAGTGATCTTAAGAGGGAAATGTTGTAACACTTTGAAATTTATACTAGAGGTTATTTGAGCTAGTCATATAAAGTCTATAAAATTCATATGTATCTAAACTATTTATGTTTTTCAGAAGGTTCAATTAATCATTGAAGGATTTGATGGGCCATGGTACCCATTGTCGAATTATTCTAGTATTTTTATCTAAGTGTAAAGAAATCTCACAGACCGTCATTTGGTTTGAAGGAACGTAACGTGTTCCATCGAGTGAACCCCCAAGTTTCAGTTGGCTAAATATAATTTCTAAGTTTCCACAAAAACTTCAACGGATTGTAGAATGGGGTGACAGTCCGTCATTCGATTCGTTAACTGGAGCTTTTATTCTGTAAAATTTCCAAAGTGTTGGAAGTGTTTATGGAACATTCCAAGGTCCTTTATTTCATTCGACAGACTATAAAATAGATCATAAACCCTAAACCCACTATCAAGTAGCTAGATTTTTTAGGTGAAAGTTTTGACAGGCCAGTAGATGGATAGTTGACGAACCATTAACCCATCCATAAAACCCTCCGAGTACAGTTTTAAAATTATATTATCAAGGACTATTTGACACTTCCGACTCTTTATTTAACCAATTCATGGCTGTTTTATAGTAGTTATAGGAGGGTTATAAATAAACCTTTATCTCCCTCTTTAATATCTCACTCTCAGAATTAGAAAAAATTTTATGCATAGTTTCTCTCAAGGTGCAAAGCTAGGGATAAGGTTCATGAAAAGTTTGGACAGCACTCTTCAAGTTCAAGTATGCAGGGTATGATCAAGGGTTCCTTTCACCCTTGTACCCAAATTTTCCCAAATTTTTGTTCATGATTATGACTTAGAAATCTTAGGGTAAAATTCCAATTTCTTTGATAATACAGAAATCATGTATCTTGGCATTTTATGATAATTTTCAATTATAAGGCATGAGTTCATGATAACCTAGTATAAGAATTGAGTTTATAAATTTGAAAATAAATTACATAAATCGCATGAGTTGGTTAGAACCCGTTAAGTATGGACTTGATCATAAATTGTAAAGTCATCGTTATGAAAGTTATTACTTTGTTAATGAATTTGGTGATATTACCATAAGTTATTTTCAAGGTTCATGTTTTTCAGATAAAGGGTTAGAACTTGTTTTAGAAACATTTTCAGTTTTTATTAATGATAAAACTGATAAGTTGGATTTCTAAACCTTAAAACTGGTTTAGAGACAGTATAACTTGAAAGAAGGTTCAGTGGCCTGAATCATGAAATTATGCGAATGAGACAGATAGAATGGTAGAGTCAGTTAGACACATCGTGAATTCATGTGCCCTATATGTATCAAATAGACTTGAATGAGTAATAGTTTTTGGACTAGTATTAGCACAAAGAGGATTTGGGTAACATAGACCTTATCCCATAACCTGCGTTACCAAATCTAGGAAGTCATGAATGACCCAATGAGTGACTTATTGTGTTTTCCTTAGTGGAACCATTAGGAGCTCAACTAGTGCCCTTTACCCTGACAAGGTTTAGGAAGACCTACCAGCATAGTGAATATTGGACTTTGTATCCATGTTCATGGAGTATGACCATTATAAAACCTTCCAGAGTCATCTAAGTGTCATCCAGAAGGGGTAAGTGTTGAAAAAAGTTTGTAACTAAGATCATATTCATTTTTTAAAAACTGATAAATATGCATGATTTTTATTGATATTCCTCTCTCCCATTTGAAGTAGAGCTTTTTAACTAACATTGTTTAAACTAGCATTTTACTTCTTATCTAAGTCAAGTTGTTGGGAATGAATTTGTAGTACTTGTTCATGCATTGCATAGCCATCTGTTATTGTATTATCTTATAGCCTATTATTAATACATCCTGTGTATTAAGTATATTCTATGCACTCATGACAGACTTTTAACTGCATGTTTTACACCATGTAGATCCGGCCAATCTTCTTGACATTTGCGGTTGCTTAGGCTGCATTCCGAGAAGAAGTTAAAATGGTGAGTTTCCATTTAAATCAAAATTCAAGTTTGAGTTTATTTATTGTTTTCATTTTGTTAGAGTGAGAATTTCACATTAATCCATTATTGCTTATTTTAAGACTAGCCAGAGGTCTTAATCTAGTAGGCTAGTATTTAACTAATAGTGGCTTTAGGACATTGGTGTATTAGTTTGATGTTGAGTTTCCCTTTAGTTAAGTTATTATATTTGTTGACTAAGATGTAAGTTTATTGATATTGCTTCCACTAAGTATGAGTACTAGAGTCATGCATGAGTCAAGGATCCATCCAGGGCTACTTAATGGCTAAGGATGCCTTGTCATGTTCTGGGGTGACTCTGGAGCGTGTCAAAGAAACATAGAGTAGGCAAAAAAGCTACACCAACTGTAGACTTGGCTTTTGGAGTTTAGTGTGGGGGATCATGTATTTCTACATGGGTTGCCTATGAAAAACGTGATGAGATTTTAGTTGAGGAGATAGATAGACCAGGTATATTAGTCTCTATGAGATTCTAGATAGAGTTGGGGATGTTCATACCGCTTAACATTACCTCCAGAGCTTTCAACTTTCCATTCGGTATTCCATGTATCTATGATTTTTTAGTACATTCCACACCTACCATAAGTGCTTTCTTGTGATAAGGTGTAGTTAGATAACAACTTGACCTTTAATAAGGAGCCTGTAGTTGATAATGCACAAACTACACCTTCAAGAGAAGCTTAAACGATCATTGTCAAATATAGAACCCAGAAAGGTTAGGGTCGAATCCCACGGGGAATATGGTCTCAAATTCAGGTCCACTGAGAATATTGAATCAAGTAATTAATTATTTCTAAGAGACATAAAAGTAAATAAGAGGGCTTGTATGTTTAAAATAGTAATGGCTTGCAATTGAGTTGAGAGATCAATTCACGTACTTTATAATAGATTTTAAGTAATGATAAAAACATAGGATTATGATCACCATGGTATTAACAAATATTTGAATTATGAATGTTGATGGTCTTGCAATCTTTCATAAGCATATATTTATTACTAGAAACAATGCTATTAATCTTTGTTTTGATCCACTTATTCTTATATAAATCCGTATTACACCTTGGTCAGGCTGTAAAAGAGTACAATGTTCCTATACTAGTAACTTAAAGATATTATCCTAGATTAAAACAATAATAAACAAGAGAGGGTTAACAC
>JBDJHY010847000.1:0-15058 GCA_039654485.1 Withania somnifera | reverse complement strand
CCAATTCAAAATCATTAGTAGCATAGTTTCCATTGATGTTGTAGTAAGAAAATCCTTGAGACATAGAAAAACTAGACTCACACTCTGCAGACCACTGGAAGGGAACATCCTTCCTAGTCAATCTAGTTAGAGGATCTTCTATACAAGATAGACCCTTGATAAATTTCCTATAATAACCGGCCAAACCAACAAAGTTGTGCCACCTTAGTAGGGCTAGTAGGTTGAGGCCAATCATGCACTACAATAACCTTTACTGGATCTACACAAATACCCTCTCCGGACACCATATACCTCACTAATACAACAAACCCTAATAAGAACTTGCACTTTGAGAACTTGGCATAATGTCGTTTATCTTTCAAAGTATTAAGCATTATCCTCAAATGTTGCTCATCCTCTTTTATACTTGAGTATAAAAGGATATCATCCATAAAAACTATAAAAAAGAGTCAAAACGTTGTTGGATTCATGAGATCCATGAATATTATCGGGCATTAGTCAACCCGAAAGACATAACAAACACTAATAATGCCCATAAATAGGTCAGGAAAGCTATCTTTGGGATATCTTCTGCCTGTTCCTCAAGTGATGTTAATTGGATCTCAAATCAATCTTAGGGACCACTACTGCACCCAATAGCTAGATTAATAGATCATCCATATGACGTAGAGGATAATTTTTTTAATAGTAACCTTGTCGAGCTAATCAATACACATATACATGGACCCATCCTTTTTCTTTATAAACTAGATCGAAGCATCCCTAAGGAAAGATGGTAGGAAAGAAACCTCTTGCTACCAAATTGTATAGTTGTATACATAGCTCCCGAAGCTCTTCTAGAGCCTACTGTATGGTTTTATGGATATGGACCTTGTTCCTAGCTCAACCTCAATAGAAAAACCAATGTTTTGCTCTGATAGGATGCTAGGGAAATCAGCAAGAAACACATTAAAAAAAAATTCTACGTACAGGATCAGGGGAGGGAGGATTAGTACTAATATCATAAACATAGGCTGTGTATGTAAGAAAAGATCTAGTTATGATCCTACGAACCTGAATATAAGAAATAACCTTGACCGGGGAGCAGCAAGTAGGACCATGCCACACCTCAGGGGATAATGTTGGGCACAACATGATTAGGAGATTGCATGCCCAGTGTAATGTAAAAATCACTCATGTCAAGAACAGTCAAACTAGCCTGCGTGTCATACTCTCGCATGGTTCATGATATATAAACATGATCCACCATTAAAGAATCACCTAAAAGAGTAGTCGCACGCATAGGCCTAGGTAAGAGATTACTAAGAAAGCTCAAAAGACATACAAAGTACATAAAAACATAAAAAAGAATAGAATCAATATTAAATAGAGCTAAAGCCCACTGGAGACAAACTAACAACATAATAGTGATCACTAAATCGAAGGCCTATTCCTCTTCTCTATTAACAATGGAATTATGTTGGTAGACACCACTGGCAAGATGATCTACTCCTCTTCGGCCTTCCCTACCATTCTTTCCTCAATTATGAGCACCCCTACCTACTGGCTAACCACCTCTAGTTGGTGCCGAAATTAGCTGAAAAGGATTTGATGGTTGTTGCTAACTATATTTTCTAATTCCAATTGAAATCTCTGGGAAAGTGACATAAATATCCACACTCATAGAAATATGAGTGTACTCTTCTCTTACCAAAACCACCTGTATTACTACCCTAGACACCATAACCCTAAAAACTCAAATGTGATCCCTTAATGTGCTGGCTATGCTGGATGGGCTTTCCTTTGCCTGCCGACTAAAGTAAGGTAAGGAAAGGTTAGGTATACTGGCCCTAATTGTGTAGTCGTATCTGAAACTGAGTCCTTATGTTATCAAAACCTCTACCAATTGTCAGGGGACCACTGAGAACTGCCCTGTTGGAACAATCTCTTATTGTTTCCCCCTTGGTTTCACAAAGTAACCCCTTCGTGGTACGATTGTGATTAACTATCTCAAAAAATATCCTTCTTTATGCCAACCACTCGACATCCATATGTAGTTTGAGTATCAAACTACAAACAGTGTGGAAAACGTTTTCCTCCTCTTTTGGGATTAGTGGCAATGTATTGCCGAGACAACTTTATAAATTGAGTCTCATACACAGTAATGAACATTGAGTGCAAATAAAAACTAGAGAACTAAAATTGGATATTGTATCTCATTGTCTTAGGGAAATATTTGGTCGTGAAGGCCTCAGATAACCACTCCTTGTCATATGTGGGGACCCTGTTGTTCTACTATATCGATATACTCTCCACCATTATTTATTAGGACCCTTCAGCTGATACATAGTGAAATCAACCCCATGGGTTTCTAGCAATGTGATGTTATACAACCTCACCTCACACCTAGCTAAAAATGCATCGATAACCTACCATATGGTCTCAAAAAACTTTAGAGGAGCTTACAGACAGAAGTTATCTAACATCATCACCTGTTGGTGTCATTATAGGATGGTCCACCATTTGTTGAGGTTCCAATAGTGCCGAATGAACCTATGCTGGGAAAGATACTGGAACTTGATGTGTTTGTGGTGTCTATGGAATATGCTAAGATGTTAGAGCCTCTCTACTATCGACAATATCTTAACTAGTGGAGATCGAGAACCCCATTCCACTCAATTCTAAAACTGGGGTGTCATCTAAGAGCACGTTACTAAACATGGAAGAAATTTCCAATAATATATCCTTGATAGATGTGGGTGGTGGTTGTATAGGCTGCAGCAGAGAAGCTAGATCTAAATGTTCTTGATATGTCTACAAAACTATCCCCCGACCTTATCCTCAGGGCCTAGCTCTACCCCTCCCCTAGATGGAGACATCTATAGTGGTAGGGTACTATCATCTCTATCAGCAGTAGAGTGAGTACATTTGTGATAGAGTGAAACCAAGAGAGTGTTCAAGGAACAAATAGGAATTCCAATGCATGAGAATATCCAAAAGAGGAATGTTGTACCAAAAGAATTTTATATCCTCACAAAGATAGGTTACTACATATCAATCTGTAGTACCTTACTAGATATTTTCTTCTCCACCAGGGAAACTAGAGAATCTACGCTATAATACCACTCTATCACGACCCAAACTTGGGTCATTATGGCTCTTAGAAAATCCCACTTGTAGGCAAGCCTATTTGATAGCTTGAAAAGATAGGCAACAAGATATAACTGATAAGCAAACAACAAGGTTGATCAAAAGAGAAAGAGAAAATAAGATGAGGAGATTTATAAAAATAAGAAACCGTATAATAGCTCATATCATGGTATCAGTGGCAATAAAAGTATCCGCAACAATAATATACAAAATAAGAACTAAAATAAACAATGTATAGTGTCTGTATCTAAAAAAATAAGGAATATAGCATTTGAAGGTGGAGAAGAGGGCAGCCTAGATGCCGAAAGCTCAACGTGATTTCTGATGATACCAAAAGCTATAAGAACAATCAACATCCTCTTTAATGGCTCATATTGGGATATGAATCACAAAAAAGATTTATAAATGTAGTATTAGTACCAAATAATAGCTACCTAGTAGGCATCATAGGCTGACAACGAATAAGCAAGAAATAAATAAGGTAATAAACGAGCATATAAGATAACAAGCATTATAAATAAATAGAGGGGAAACGAAGCAAATCTGGCTATAATATATACGTAAAGTGAAAGGCCAATTAATTAATATGCACCGAAGTATAAGGCTAAAAGAAGTATATTTTTTTGATATCTATACAACTAGTAGGAGAAAATATATAACCAAAGCCTACGCGACACATATCTGTAGCTCTATTACTATAACAAACTAAATTAAAGGATATGGATTTTTAGTATAATATTAATAAGAAGAAAAAGGGTAACTTTAGCTACAGAAATCAAGTGAAATTGATTATAGAAACAAAATTAAGGAAAATAAACAAAAATTACCCCAAAGGGTATAAGAATAAAATAAAAATAAAAGCAATAAAAACCAATCCAACCCCCCATAAGACCAATAGGTACATCCAATCAACAAAGAACCAAATTACATCTCCTGTAAGCCTTGAAGGAACAAACAGAGTGCTATTAGTATCCATGCAAGAGGGTGGTGAAAAGTAATTCATTGAAGCTGAATGCACCCTCTTTGGTATGAAACAATGACGGGAGGAACCACAAGAGATATTTTATGTGTGTATTCATCCCCATATACCCCTCATATGGGATTCTAATAGTGCTCAAATATACCACAAAGGTACAGGCGACCATATAATTACAAAATTAGAGGTCTGGGTCGAACTCCACAAGGAATTAAATGCTATGTAACTTAAGGTGTATGGAGTCAATAGATGTTTTATCTATGGTTTTAACTAATTGAGAAACTTATAAAAGAAATAAATTTTTGTAAATATTAAAATTATGATCTATAACACGGGGAATATTTCCTTAATAGTTAATCGATAAGAAGAAGGAGGTTTATGGGTGTGCAACATCCATGGTTAAGCATACATAGTAATGAACTCAATTTCAAATTGGTAATTTCCTATGTGGATAAAATAGGTCATTTATTCTATTGCTTTCCTTTCAGTCAAGTAATATATTAGCACATGGATATCTTATTTAGACACCTAGTATACTTATATTTTACCAACCATGTATTTCAACTAGCATTTTCTATCTCTGGAATTGACTATTAGGTGATTGCAAACCACATTGTGTTCAATCTAATTTCCTCAATATCTCAAGACATAAGATAAATCTAAGAACCATTAGAGTTTGCAACCTATAACTTACAACAAAACATGCAAATGAAATTGAACCCATAAAAATATATTTCTACAATTAGTAATCTTTCATTACACATGTATTCAAATTCAACTCATTACTACACAGTTGAAGACAAGAGAGTTAGTTACATACTGAAATTAGAAATATGGTAGATTTAATATGATGAACACTATCGTGAACTCTTTCTTCTTCTACTAGTTTGAAACTTCACCAAGTGGATTACAAACTCAATGTAACAATGAGCCAAAATCTAAAACCCTAGTTTATGAAAATGATTAAAATTATAGAAAAAACATTCAAAAAGATATTCAGGTGTAGCATAACATAGTAAAAAATGTGAGTTCTAGCCTTTTATATCCAACTCAACTCGGGAAATCATTAATTCAAGACTTCATTAGAGAATAAATGGAATAGTAAGTTACATCATCGAACAAGTAGACGATGCGCTATTATTGCATCTTGGGTTGCCCGCCAAGTCGACGATGCACGGATTTGGCATGCCTCATTGTTTCACATATTTCATCATAAAATTTTAAGCAAAGTGAGGATCTTCTTATTTAGTGATGCGCCGATTAGAACGACGATGTTGCTTGCTACTTTTGAGAGGCACTTATTTAGCTACGTTTTGCTTTATTTTCAAAAATATTTTCCCACTTTTGTACTTCTTAAACATTCAACCAATATTGATTGCATGCCTTGTGAAATGACACACAAAGCGAGTTAACATACAAATAAAAATTCATTGAGGGCATGAATTCTTACTCAAATTTAGTACTATCAATCAATCTCATTACTAGCACCAAACACTTGAAAATCAGTCTAAACACATGCCTTAAATGACTTTTTGTGTATTAACATATTGTGTCCCTAAACAGTTGTTATGCTCATAGAGATCAAGTAACACCAATCATAGTGCATGATTTATTCAAGTGAAGTTCCCTCATAGAAAAAAGTCCCCTTTTTCACATAATGTAAACATTATCATATAAGCGATCAATGAGGAAAGCACTCGCTCTCACAAAGATAATTTTGTACTACAAAGAAGACAACACCATAGGATTTCCCTTATGTTCTGCCTCAATGCTTTTGGTTTGGTTCCTTTTAGAGGTCATAGAGTTTTTTATTATGTATATAACATTGACTACATGTGGGTATGATTACTCTATGGATAAAGTGTCTCTATCAACTCAAAACACTATGTTTGACCTACTATCTTCCTTAAAACATATCATGTTCAACTTTGTTTCAACCTGATTAGTTTGCTTCTCTCGTATTAGATTCCCTAATAGTAATTACAAATACATTTACAACAACTCAAAAGGATTTACATGTATCAATATTTTTTTTTATTTTTTATTATATGTACAAGATATCGATATCATAATCCTAAATCTTTCGTATCTTAAAGTAACACCCTACCAAGACAACCCCCCAACTTAGGTTCTAAACCTAAGTTGCATAAAAAGGATCACTAAGTTCTTCAAGTAGATTACGGTTGAAATGGGTATTACAAATATTTGCTCATGGCTTGTTGCGAGGATATCAAAGAATAGGTTAAGGTTCAACTTATGTCAATATGGATTGCTCTGCTCACCATGGCTTGCTAAAGGGAACAAGAAGGAAACTCTCAATGCAATTCCTAAGTTCAACTCTACAACATCCCCTAATCGGAAAATAGCGAGAGAAAAACTGGGCAAGTTTAATGTTTCCTCAAATAAAAAATCCATTTCAAATCAGATCGCCACACAGTGCAGTCACTCAAAGCATCATTCACAACTGACGAATTGTACAAGATCTACCACATTCATTGCACAATTACTATACAAGAACAATACAGACAGTACAAGAAAATAGTATTCACATGCAATGTTTTAATAGTTGAACTTTGACCACAATTTAGAAGGATGGGCATGAAATAGAATCATGGATCTAGGACCCACTACGATGCATAATGCCCAGAAAAGTACCAATGTAGTCTAAGCGGTTCTATCGAATTCCTAATTTACTAAAACTCACATGAATAAAATAAAATATGTAAGGCCATTTATTCTATATGTCCTATCACTATTAGCATACAATCCTTTTTACAAAATCTATAAACAGCTAATGATTTGAAATAACATAAAATACTAGAATAAAAAATCTAAATAAAAAATAATCAATAAACCTAACTACAAATTTATCATATCTATAATAGAAACCAACATCCTAACATATGGAATATCCAATAGATCATTAAATATATCAACAACTCTCATACAAGAACACCTAAAATCTAAAAAACACCCAAAGTACCCCCTCCCCCGCACATCAAGATTTTGATATATCCTCAATGAAATAAAATAAAATCAAATATAAAGGGTAATAGGTTCCTCTTGGTGTGATCTAATCATGAGTCTCATTAGTTGGAGTATCGATGTTCTTCGTCCCATTAGTACCCATCTGTATGGACTTATGTATAGACTGTCTAGTGACTCTTGCAGTGTTTCACTCTCACTCATCTCATGTTGTATAGGGTACAAGTCTTATAGCCCAGAAAATAGGTTAGTAGTAATTGCGTCAATAGTCTCTCCAAAGTACAACTCATTCTCTGGCTACAACGTTAGCTCAAGATCCTCTATGTCATCCCCACCTTATCAACCCCAATAACAGAAGTAAAAAAACATCAACACTATTAGTAGGATGGTAAGAACTAGTATTAATAGGTATACCAATAGACAATATGGATCGCACTAGTTGAGCCCTCGACTCAGTGTATAGATAATTTTTAGAGGTCAATACTACAAGCTCAACCCTCATCTCAGTAACTAAATCCTATAGTTATATGACATCCTTATAAAAACTTTAATTTTCACTACTCCTTCAACTCATGTAGTTGCTCTCAATAAGTATTAATTCGATGACCATATAGAAAAAAGGTCATAGAACTACTCACGCTCCGCAAGAATTAGGTCCATTCCCTCCATAAATTTGAATCTATATCACTCTAAAATCTATCCTTACTGTGTTGTTCACTGATACAATATTTGGATGCCCTAAGTGGAATTGTATCCCTATTGTCCTATGCATAACATAGCTACATGTGATAATGTTTATCCTAGAGTAGTATGGATTATGCCAACTGAGATAGTTGGGGATGAGATAATGGAGGTGTAGAATTTTTAGTTGCAGTCCATTATGGTGGTGGCAGTCTGATGTGGCCCCAGAAGTATCCTTGTGTCATGTATAGTTCTAACCCTTCACTCTCAGCGGAAGAAATGTTAATAATCAATATAAATATAATAGGCATATCAATAAAATGAATAAAATTACTGAATTAAATATGAAAACCTAAAATCTGAATATTAGGAGGCTAAGACAAGGCCCTAGCTAATCTTGGAATAAATGAAATAAATACCAAGTAGTCTAGTCTCAATTCTAATAAAATAGCTAAACAAAATAAAATGGTTCTTGTCCATAGGAATTCACCAATCTCTAACTCAAACTGGAGTAGAAAATCTAGCCAACCTCTAGCGTGTGGATGGTTGGACAGATCTCTATGTGAAACCATGAAACAGAAAATATGTAGTCAGTACATCGAACACACTGCGTACATGGGAAGGTAATAAGAAATAGAAGCAATAGATATGATTAGCTTGAAATATAAATTTGCATGAATAAGCTATACAGTATTTGATCAAAATAATACCTCTTACCTCACATTCAATAAACTTGATTTAGGAATTTCAGCAACTTATTGAATAAGACTTTACCTCTTTCAAACATAAGAAAAAGTCTCATGAAATCATTTAAAGACTTTACTAGTTTTAACAATATGAAATACACTTAATTATAACCTTCTTAGTCATCTTTTACTTCTAACTGGCTCTTTAACATCTTTACGAGGTTATATAACCGGCATACTCCATGTATCTATGAAGCCCAACATATCCCCTATGATGGAGGGAATCCCTAAACCTCGCAAGGATAGAAGGAAATCCAATTTCCTAGTGCTTTGCGTCCCTTTTGGGGGTTTGGGTTTTAAATAATTTTGAAAGAAGTAAATAATGATGACAAGAAATTAAACTATCCCAAAGCTTTAATAATTTTAAAAATAATTTGAAAACAAGAATGACACAGGGTCACCACTTAACTTTTTAAAGAAATTAAGAAAGCTTTGTGTTTAACTTCTAAAAGCATGAACAAAATTTAATATTAGAGATAACTGGGTAAGGATTTTGATGTCCCAAGGAAGGTTTTTAAAGCACCTAAGGGACATCCCAATTGGGTTATTCTCTATGTGATTTAAAACTATGTGTCACACCTATTCTTTTGAAAAAAAAAAACAAAATCACCTTCTTTGTAAATTTGACTTAGTCTTTGGACGCATATACAATTTTTATTTTTTAAAAAAGGGCATAAGAGTATTTCTGAAAACATTAGTGATTTTTAAGATGTTGTATATTAAAAAAAACTATTAATCTAGGCTTTGGGATACTCCTTTAATAATAAATATCGATCTTTTAATATTACCTGTTAACCTATTTCTTTGCCTAGGTGACAACATGTTTAAAGAAAAGATGGCAAGAAAACTTGAATCAACCTACTTATTTTTATTTATTCAAAATTCAGAGATTCTACAGCCTCGGTCCCCTACCAGATACCAATAATACTTAATTAATAAATAAAAAAAGCATAAAGTACATATAAGGAAAGGAACGTAAGGAGAAAAGGAAAGGAATAAACTTTCTCTAAATTTAGCTAAGTCTAGGTCCCCCAGCGTTGGGCAACATCCTATGAGGTCATGTAAGAGAATCCCAAACCAAGTTCAACATGAAAAGAAGAAAAGGATTAGAAACGGAAATAAATAGATATTGCAAATAACTAACACATAACTTATAGATCATAATCATTGAGTTATATGAACCATGCCTAAAGGCATATAATAACAAAAAGAGAACACTCGACAAAATAGCATCTGGGCGGCTTGGTGACATGATGAAAATACGCATGAATTCACCTACAATTACTTAGCAGACAAGGCATATAAGGGGTACACAAATGGCATGGTATGATCCACATGTGGGGAAAAAGAGAGCAGTCATTAAGCTAACTGAGCACAACAATATACAAAGTTATAGTCAATGATTATGCATTCTTGGTACTAAAGGTAGCAAAAGGAAATGCAACACAGAGATTAACATATCATTCTCGAGCCAAATCTCATATAACAGGTAGACAAATTAGCAAAGTAGTGTAAAAGAAATCATAAATGATACTAGCATGGAAAACATCACATGGTAGAAAAAATTTTAATAGAGCCAATAGATTTCCTTTAATATTTCATATAGACTCAATTTACAGTAAGCTCGTGTTGAGAAAATAAGGTAAGCAGAAAAACTAATCAAACTAGAGTAAGGGTCTATAAGGCAGGTTTACAAGTGTCATACAGGCTTACCATAGATAGAAAGGGAAGGGGAAGGAAGCAATTCATGATGCAATATAACTCAACACATGATGAAAGGAAGAGGGGGTCAACATATCTCATAACATGACAACTAAGTGAGAAATAAGAACACTATAAGGAGGTATGCACCTAATAACTAAAGAGAGATGGGGCATGCTAATATACTCTAGCTAATCTTAACATATAATAGTCTATGCAATAAGATTCAGAAAACATAGATAGAGATAACAAATAGGAAACAACCAACAACTATCAACATTTATTTAATACAAATTGACACATGTAATTGCACATAAAAAGTGAATAATCAGACAACACTTCATTTAGCATCTTAGAGTGTACTAGTAGTAAGGGATGAGGAACTGGGAGTCATATCATAGTCAACCTGGGACAGTATTGGGCTGGAGCAAGCATTCATTTGATTAATAGGTAATTTAGAGAATTCTTTAAAACCAGCACCATGTAGACAATTCCAGAGACAAATTAAAGTAAATCAGGAAAGCAACAAGTAGCATGTACCTAAACTTAGAAAGCACTAAATTTTATCAAGCATACTCTATTTAACTATCAAACTTATTCAAGTCTTGCATACAGAGTAGCTATGAGAATAAAACAGGCAGAATCACATTTAAAAAGTTAATTTACTATTCATGACAATATACATACACCTATATAGGTTAAAATTAATAGAAACCATAACTTAGACAATATGGGTACAACTTGAACAAGAGAAATGAATTACATGCAAATTAGACTAGTAACCTATGGATTTAAATCCCGGTTCCAATAATTTAAGTATGTAACTTTGTTACATCTATATGAGAGTCATGTTAATTATTCAGGGAAGGAAAGTAACCTTTTTATTCCATTATCTTAAAAAAGGTGAGAAGATAACTGATTTATACTTAGCATATAGCCATCATTCAAAACTTCCAAACATAGGTAGCCTAATAGTAAACTCATGAATTAATAGACTTTAAAGAAAACTACACTATCAAAATGAATATCAGTATGGATATGATTTACAATGCTTGTCAACTATTAAAAGAAAAACACACACAATTATCAAGCAATGAAATGGAAAGCAACATAGACTACAACATTAATTAAGAGAAAAAAAGGAAACAAGTTATAGATTTAGTAAGAAATAAGATTTTAACCTTAACACACTTTGACAACAATGGATGGATATTGACCTCAACCCTTAGATAATTGCACCTTTAGACTTCTTGAGGGTGAGTTAAACCCCACATAAACCACACCTCTCATCTTAAAACTTCTTGCAAAGTATGAGCAATTAGGATTGTTAAAAAAAATTAGATTCCCAGAATTGACCTAAGAAGTCTACTCCTTGCCTTGCACTCAGCAACATCTTTGTGTATTATACGTAAAGTAGGAAGGAGATGAATAAGGATAAAAATTTCACCTTTTAAGTTACTTTGAGACTGAAAACAAGACCCTGAGATGATCACTTATCAAGTAGGAGCACATGCAAGGATAGATTTGAAATTCAAAATATAGGGTGGGTTGAGGGGTCTTTATTTTATGATTTTGGGGTGTCAAAATGACTATTTCAACTCACTATGAAAATAAGCGATCAAATGGGACTAGGATGGCCTCCCTTGCCTTATTCATGACATAAGAAACCTGCTTATACCTTATTCCCCTTGTTTGTTTTTGAAAAAAAATAATTTATAGAAAAAGAGTTCTGGGGTTAATAGTACTGAATTAAAAAATAGTTTTTTACAAAAAAAAAATGTCATGACCCAAAAATTGAGTTGTGATGGTGTCTACTACATCTCACCTGTAGACAAGCCTAACTTTGTCCCAGAGTGATAATGGTGGGCATGACCCAAAATCCTAAAAGAGAAAATGAAGAGGATGATGAGATGAAATAGAAACTAAAGACATAATACAAAACCCGAGGTGCCTCCCCAGAACTTGGTATAGTGGTTGTAAAGTATCTATATATATACAAGAGGGTACAAAATATAATCCACAATACGGTAAAACTACAAAATGGCTGTCCATACTCTAATTGGGACAGCTATAGAAACAAATGATGATCGCCCACCATGAACGCCAACTACTCACCATATCTCCTGAATAGCACCAAGCTACTCTGCACGATCTCATCTACCCTGATATCTCGTACTAAGACCTACATTAGGAAAATATGTAGAAGTGTAGCATGGGTACCCAAAAAAATATAGGTACCCCATAGGCTGACCATGCAAAAGAAGACATAAGAAGGTAAAGAGCAATCCTAGTGAACAACATAGTGGCATATAGTGTATAACCAAAAAAGGAAACTACATCAATAGCTAGCAAGTGTAGTGGAGGATCAACTATCAGTGTGTGTATTATCAGTTAACAATTATGAAAGTAAGCTACCAACAAGGCATTCAAAATAGACTTAGGCCACAAATAGATCACGATCAAATGAGACACATACTTGGAGCTCCAATATAGCCAATATAAGTAAGGACCAAAATAGAGAATGAGAACCATAGAGAGTACTACTACTGAATGTAACAATAACTATAGCGAGGAATGTGATCAATGACACCAAAGAGTAGAAATTAGGCCTAGCTAGAAATCATCACATAAGCACAAAATTACCCCAACGAAACTCCCCCCGTAAGTCCCGAGGAGTGCAAACCAATACATAGAGATGCAATGCTAGGGGGTGTTGGAAAGATTAAAAAAATATTTCCATGCAATTTTAGATCATATAAACTAAAGAAGTCCTGAACAACTCAAGCCCCTCACTAGGATCCACCATTAAAAGGTTTCCTCCTCATAAACGATAACAAAAGGACCCTACAAATGCTATCCACCACTCTGGGTAAGGAAAGGTGTGGGTAATCACAATCTCATTTGGGATAACAAGGTCCACCTAACAAGGGAAATCAACCCTGAATCATAGGAAAATAGCCTAATAAGGCTGCAAATGCACCTTTTAGGACAAAGGAAAGATCCAATCCGAATATGGAAATCAAGACCCAGGTGCTACCCAAAACTACGTAATCAAGGGCTACAACCGAACCCAGACCCAATTAATAAAACCCCAGTAACACAGATGAAGTCACACCAACTAACACAGATAACACAAAATAAAATGAATCAAAGTCATGACCAAGTTAGCACAAGCCAACTGGGCAGAAAATAAAATAAATCTACACCATAGTCAGAGTTCGTAGGTAGCTCTCTAAAATAATCTTTCCCACTACCAGGAATTGAGGAACAACAAAACACTAGTATGATTTGTCGGACTCATGCACCCCCTATATGAACAACCAACACCTCTACAGGGCAAACACGAGCTAGCTAAACTATTGCTTACCCACACTAAATATTGGTGCAAGGCTTCCACTTACACTTATTGAATGGCCCTACGTCGAGGGCACTCTCTAGAATAATGGTCCATCTACCTATACTCACAGAACCCACTGCCTCTACGTCGGAAGGGACCACTACTTACACCCTTACGGCCACCCAATCATCAAATTCTCGATAGTTGAGACTCACTAGAAATGCTCTGACAATGTTGATTACCTCGAATCCCCTGGCCTCTATTAGCCTACTGAGGTACAATCTGAATTAACCTAACTGAATCTACAGTGACGACCCCTGTCCATCATACCGAGTACTCTCAGACCAAACATCACTAACCACATCCTAAAAACTCAAAGGTAAGGCTGATCAAGCTGGACCCAAACTTTGGCTACTCAACCCAAGCTGTTATGACAATAGGGCTCTAGGAAGGTGGAAATCTATGACCCCGTACCTCAACGACCCCGTACCTCAACTCTTCACATATAAAGAAACATATGTTGCTCTATCACCAACAATAGTGGAAAAACCATAACTCTGAAGAAACCCAACACTCTACTATACCTGGTAGAATAAAACACGGTAGCATCCCTGGCCTGCTCACTAAATATGGCCGTATAATCCTAGATAGTCAAGGATCCCTAATGAAACTAGACCAACTCATCTCAAAGAGGCGCTTTCCTAGAATCATTACTGGGTACTTCTAGATAAATCATTGGACCCTAAAGGAATACAATACTAGCAATTCTCATGGGAGCCCTAGCGGCTCCTAATTCCTGTATCTAGTGATATGGTCCTTTATCACTCGTCTTTGATTTTGAAGCTCTATGAATGCATACAAGAACCATGCTAAGACCCACTAAGGTTCTCTTCCTAGTCATTTGAAAGGAGTAGAGAAAAATAAGATGAGAATAAACCTACTAACCATGGAAATAATGAGAAATACCCATAAAATCTAGAACCATGAACTCCTACGATCACACACATAACTCCCCGCAACTCCCCTCAACTTGAAACCCCCAACCCCAGCTCCTAAAACTCAGCCTAAGGCAAGGAAGAGAAAATGAGAAATACTGGAAAATTAAGGGGAATCCCCTATTTATAGACTGTAGGGGGTTGCTGAGGTGCCATTCTGGCCGTTGGGATGACCCTACTAGGGTGGTCCCCTAGGCACAGGGGTGACCTCGCCAGGGCATCTCCCTTGGCGCAGGGGCGATCTATGACCTGCAGCAACTCAATACAACTAGGAAAACTCTGTGAGGCCTAAAATGAGCATCCCAAGTTCACTGCTAGCAAACCAAAAGTGTATTTTGGGTGGAAAGCACACTATAGACTCAAGTGAATTAACAAAAAGACCAACCAAAGTTGTTTAAGTGGAATGGTGTCAGCACTCGATTTTTTGGATCATGATGGCACCTACTATACCACCAGTAGGAGAACCAAACCCCATAGTCTGTAGCCAAAGCAGAGGACTACTACAATT
>JBDJHY010846890.1:0-15058 GCA_039654485.1 Withania somnifera | reverse complement strand
ACTTTGGCTACATTCAGAGCTTCAAACCTATAGTGCGCACATTTCGAGGACTTTCACCTGTGCTATGGTAGACTAGGTTTATTTATGTGCATTGTAGACTGGGCTATTATTTTGTATTTGTGATATGACCAATAGTGTGGGTTGGGTTTTGTGTTGATCATTTTATTTTAGCTGAGTTATGATATCTTTATTGGATTCCGGGGACCTGTGAAAGGGAATAAAGGGTGAAGGGTTGTATGCCCACGTCCTGGCCTCACTGCATGGGGGACACAGACCTTGGGAACAATTTGAGTTGTCATGCGATGAGTGTGGTGACATGAGCTCTTAGCCGGTTGCCTTTGGCCGATCTTAGACTCTGGTTGCTTTTCATTTACATTAGCATTGTTCTTGCTATGTTGTATAGGACATATGTATATTATTGTTTGGGGGTGAGATTGGCACTGATGGGGCCCATACCTTATTGATTAGAGGTGTGGTCCTCCGAACCATAGACCCTGAGTTTGGTACTGATGGGGCACATACTCTACATTTGATTAGAGGCACGGTCAACCAGGGTGTGGACCCTGATTTTAGAACTGATGGGGCACAGACCCTACATTTTATTAGAGGCGCGGTCCCTTTTTGCATCGATGGGACAAAGACCCTACATTTGATTAGAGGTGTGGTACTTCGGGGCGCAGACCCTAAGTTTGGCACTGTTTGGGCTTAAATCATTTTCTTGAGTGTGAGGCATGGTCCTCTAAGTTGCAGAGTGATTGGAGCTTATTAAGAGAATGGCATTGACACTACATGATACTTATCTATTTTACTTTCCTGCACCCCTATGGATTACCTTCATATAGTTTGTGCTTACCGGGCTTCAGGGGGAAGTCATAGTGGAGTTTGTTGTGCTGTTTGTACTTATCGGGGTATGGGATGCCAGGTAGGTTTTGTCTGTTTACTTTTGGTTCCTTACTTAGCTGTATTCTACCGTTTGTTTCTTTATTCATAGTGCATATATATATATATATATATTCATATGGTTAGTTGGGTCTTGGCTTAGCTTGAGCATAGATATGTTCACCGTGTTTTAGTTCCCTGTAGATTTGTACTTACACTTTCGGTTTATATCTTTCTGCATATCTACTAGTTTTACTGTTTTCCTACTATCGTTGACCTGTTTTACTTCCTCACCTTTATTACTTGTATTAATTTTAGCCCAGTCAACCCATAATGCCTACTGGGTACCTTGTTTGGTACTTATGCTGCACTTCTGACCATTTTCGTTGTGCATATACTGAAGGGATTATCGGAGATGCCGTGATCATGAGGAGTAGATACAATAGGATGAGGAGATGATGGTGAGATTTTCTATTCAAGCCAACTATTGTTACCTTGAGTTCTAGTGTGTCTTATTCTTTCTATAGTAGGCCCTGTGTTGTATTAGTTTTTTGTAGGAGTTGCTTTGTATATTTATCTTTTGGATACTCTGTATAGTAGCTACATGTGCCATTAACACCAAGTTTTTGGACTTGGGTTGTTTATGTATTTCTTATGCTTTGGTTCTTTTGATTTTTCTACTTATGCTTTTTTGCTTTACTAGATGATTCGAGAGTTTATAGACCATAGCATGCAGCTCCGGGCTGTAGGGTTAGGCTTGTTTACTGGAGGGTTGTAGACTCCATCATGACCTAAATTTTGGGTCATGATAGATATCCAAAAGAAAAACACTTTCCACCTGAAGAAACCAATGAAAAGAGGGAGAAATGTGTATAAAAAGGAAAAATGGAGAAATTAGTGTAGTGCCAAGGAGGGTTATCCACTAAAAGCCTAAAGCTACATCACCCAAGTCCGAGCCTACGTTTAAAACCAAGAAAGACCTATAGTGGTTTTAACCTGACTGTTAAAAAGATTAAGTGTTGAAAATAAGGGCAATCCTATGGTCTATATACATGCATCGATTGAACTTCTTTTTAGGGGGAGAGCACATTCATTCTAGTCCCTATTCTATATTAATATAATATTGGAGGGATTTTTTTAAGGGAAATCTAGTCGCATTATCTATTTGTTATTTGATTGAAAATTTTGTTTCTGATGTGTGCATAGTCACCTGTCAATAATGTAATGTCATTCTTAGATCCTCCCAAGTTAACTTGATTAGTTTGGGTAACAAACAACCAGTTTTTGATTTGATATAGAGGGGAAAAATATGGCGTGTGTGCATTATGTTGTATCTGGCTGTTGTATATGTCCTAGAGTCCTTTATACTTATGTGTCAATTAGTTTTTTTTGTTTTCTTTCTCGAGGAAAAAAAATCATTCTAAAGTGAGGGTGTTGATGTTGCACGAATTTGCGATACCATCGAGGACTAAACAAAGGATTACTATGAGTTCTTAAACATATATTTATAAATATGATGTCTTTGTTCAGTTTTATTAGGAAATGTAAGTCTTGGGAAAAAGGAAAAAATATTGGAAAATTAGCCAGTGCAAAATACAGCTCACCACACGGACCGTATCTCATGGGACGAGCCGTATGGGAGACCATATGGAAAGATTATAAAAGGGTCCCCGTAGGTCCAATTGGAGGAATTTCAAAGTCAAGTTATACAAAGCCTGGTACAGCACCTAGAACAACCATAACCAGTTCCCATTTACACCTGGGCATATTTGGAAATTTTTGAATTTTGTTGAAAAATCTGAAGTGAAGAGGGACAAGGCTTGGCACGGGCCATATTACCTTGATAAAATCCGTTCCATTGATCGTATGAACCTAGAAACATTTGCTATTTTTGAACTCTGAAGGAAAGTGTAAGGTCCAAGGATATGAAGCCTTGCATGGCTCATATAGTAATGCCATGATTTGTGCTCCTGCTTGTTTGGAAAGATTTGAGGAGTCTGCAATGAGGAAATTAAAAGCTTAGGTCAACACACACAGAGTCTTATACGATCCGTGGTGATGTGGAATGATTCATATCATTAATCGTGGGAAGAGTGTTGGTTAATTATGGGCTTTTAGTCAATGTCAAGATATATGTGAGCTATACGGATCACATGGAAGACCCACATTCTATACCACTTCTCATGGGATTGGAACTCAAATTGATGATTATACAAATTAAGTCGTTCGAAGACCTGTACAGGCTATAGTGAAGCCATATGGCCCATACTCCTGCCCGTATACCCTAGGCCATTCTGAGTTTTCCTATTATGATTAGGATTGGATTCGATGTTTATAAATAACTTATGTAAATTTTTTTTTGGTTACACAATTATTATCCATGTTTTGGAGTATATTTCTTGTACTCTTGAAAGTGAGTCTCATACTTCAATTTATTTATGAATTCCATTACATAATTCCATCTCTGCTATTGCAATTTACCATTCAATTTTTGTAAGTATTATTATTATTATTATGCATTCATCATTGAGTATTGATAATAATCTTAGGAACATGAGTGGATAAAATACCATAACTAGGGTTGTGTGAACCATGATGGTAAAAAAAAGTAGGCTAAAAGTACATAGGTGATTCTTGAATGATGTAATTTTCTTTGTTTTGATTGCTTTCTTGTGGTTTTAATCTTTAAGAACTTTTTTGTATTTTGTACTTTCTCGAGATAGAGGTATGGATTAGGAAAAGATAATAACAATAACATTTCAAAGGCTTCATCTAATTAACTTGATCTTGAGAGGGGATAATTAAATCCTAAATAAAGAACAAGGACCTGTATGGAACACTCAATGAGATCGGGAGGAGATGAGTGCATAGTCATCTAATAGGTTTGAGAGCTATTTAGGTGAACATAACTTGTTATATTTTTCATGAATTGCACAAGGATAGGTCATTAGTACTAAACACCTATGAAGTTCAGATATCATGGGGAGATAGTCCTAATATCTTAATATCACTGCTCATAGCCTAACATAGTTTATGTTTTACTATGACATAAAATCCAACTTAACCCCCCTCACCAAATTTATTTTTTCATAGTTTTGTTTCAAAAATACCAACTACAACTAAGTGAAGGTTCTAATAGATGTATTGATACACATTCCCGGTGGGATCAAACCAAGCCCTACCCTAACCTTGGGTTGGGTTCTTTAATTGACAACATCTATTTTACACTTCTAACTAAGGTACAGTTTTTGGAAACAACACTAAACAAAAGCAATGTAAAACATCTTTAAGTTTAGATAAGAAAAAAATAAACTCCTATTAGACACATGAGAAAGGTTCAGACTATTTCTAGCAATTCCACATGATTTTTATGAGGTAGTAGTACTTGATTCTTTATATCATGTGCTAGATCTAGTGAACAGATTAATATGATATGTATTTGTAGAAAAAGGGTGGAATGATGTCATATTTTCTATATCCATGTAGTTGTTAAATGCTATGGCTAGGGAGCGTCCGTTATGGAAATCAAAGTTTAGGAAACTAATGGAAGAAGTGTAAGATGGTAAGGAAATACTTAAGATATGTTCAATGTGTGGAGACCCCCCTACATATCCATACCCCTCGAATGACATAGACTAGAAAAGATAAGACTATTGTGCTTCAAGGTTAAATCAAGTTCTCATTGGAAGGGGGAGCAACTAAATTTTACTACCTTATATTAATCATTTCACTACATAGATTGTTATTTTAGTTTTCTTAATAGGAATAAGAACACAAAGAAAAATCATGGAAGAGATGCAAAAAATAGTGATATATTTGGAGCTAAGTGTAGGGTGACACATGAAAAACCTATCATAAGTATGAGTAGTCCACTTCAATAATATGTCATCACTTGACCTTTGTCTATACAACGAGTCCCCTTTATTTTTATTTTATGTTGTAACACAAGGGAAAATGCAAACTTTAAGTGTGGAATAGAGTTATTTTAGATTCTTTAATGTTCTAAGTAGTATATTTCATAATTTTAATGTGTTGTATCAATAATTATTTTTTAGTACAACCCTTAATATTTGTTTTGTGGTTCGTTCCAAGGGAATCTGTTGAATTGTAAGTCATAGTAATTTAGGTAATTTTTAGGACATTGTTTTATTTTTTTTAGTTTGTAGGAATAAAGGATTAGAGTAACCCATCCACCTTGAATAAGCAAGGTACTTAATCTTGATTATGCTAAGAATTGTGTAGGTAGCTCGGGCTAAGCATGGTGGATAAAAATTTGTAGTTGAGACATATGGGCTCTGAGATTGACTCTAGACAAATGGAAAAAGGGCTTTAAATTCTTTGTTAATGATGCTAACCGTGTTTTTAGGAAGTGAGTCAATAATGGGTTGGTTTAGTCATTCGTGTATGATTGTGTAGTGAGTATTTGCATATTCCATATTTGGATTGGTATCTAAAACTTTCAAATTGTGCCTGTAAAGTAAAACAAAGTAAGAATTTTAAGATATGATTAAGACATTCCTTTGTGAGCCTACTTTTGACTAATGTTTTCCTATGCCAACATTTTCACTATCCATAACACATTTAGATTATTTAGCTTATTTCTTGGATAGTCTATTAGCTTGTCCCCTTCTTTGATTAATCTTGCATTGAAGTTTGAGAATTAAAGGTAGAAAAGTAAATAAAAGGATGAATCAATCGGGAATTGAGGTGTGTTCAGTATGAATGTTTTCCAATTTTCTCATGTTCATTGGCTAAAGATTTTGGAAAATATTTTCTCTAGGAAAATAACTTCCTCCAAAATTTTAATGACCCTTATAGTCATTTTTCATAATTTTATATTTTCTTGCATTTTAGAGATTTCATGTAGCATCCCTAATTCACGTGTGACTTATCAAAATATGTGGTTCAGTTTCCCAAGTTGTTCATTTGATCTTTATGTTAGTTTCCTTATTTTTATGCCTTTATATTGAAATTATTGACATTAGTCAACATTCTATGAAATAAAACTCAAAATCAAATTCAAATAGTTCCCTTGGAATGTAATGTGGATTTTGGTCTAGATGTACTCTTGGTTCTAGTCCGGGAGCTTTCAGTTTGAGTTTGTGTGAAATTACCAATTTTATGTGCTTTATAGTTCATAAGAATATCTTGGGTAGTCATTTTACAATAAGGAGTGTTGAATTGAAAATACGATTGTGCCATTAACTACGAATGTCAAGTTTGGGTTAGGTGAGATGTTTGTTCGGGCTTCGGGCCAACCGACCTCATCCTTGTTGGAACATTATTTATTCTGGCATAGAGTTGACTTTGTTTAGCAATCTATCGAAATGATCTCAGATCATAGCTTCATTTGCTCCATTGAGTCCAGAGTGTAACTTCTATAAAGGTAGCATATTTGGTTTGTGTTCATTGGGTTCCGAATGCATTCTGAGCATTTTTCATAGTTTGCTAAATTTCTCATTTTTGCTGTCAGCTAGTGCACTGGTCATTTGGCCTTTGCGATCATGGGCCATTCCATATAAATCCTGAAGGGTCTTTTGGAATATGATTCATGAATGTGGATGGTCCATCGCGATCACAGACCATTGACCCTATCATCTTTCTAAGCAATCAGAATCCCCATCTCAAGATCGTCATTATCGCAATTCTTTGTGCTTGCAATAAAGATGCACATGTCGTGATCACAAAGGTCTTTTTCCCAGCCTTATAAATTTTTAAAACCCTTAACTTTTAGCTTATTTTCTCTTTCTTTTTTAAATGAAACACCATTATTGAACTATAAAAATCCTTCTGTATTTGCATGACTGATTGGTTGACGTCGGAAACTTAAATTCTTCATCAATTATTAGTAAGTTTCCACTTTAATTTCTTCAAATTTCACCCAAAATTTCCCAAATTTCTCAAAATGGGTTTTCACTTTATTTCATTGTTTCAAGCTTATTTCTTTCTCGCCTTAGCTCCAAATATGGGTATATGAGAAGGCCCTCCATGGACCTAAATGATCCAGCACTAGTATGCATATGAATAGGGGAGGGTTAATATGGTCTTGGGTATACAGGGAAGTCACTCCATAAATATTCCACCTACCTGATCTATGAGTACTAGAGGGCAACATACACAATTATATTTCACATTTACTAGTACCATATGCATTGATGTTTGTGCTAATTTTCGCACTTATTTTCTTGTATGTATTATTTTCGTATGAGAGGCCAGTAGGTGAGCTTTACTTTTTGTTATATCTCCATATTATAGGGTTCCATGGAGTCTCTCTTTTATTATTGCTATTCTGCTTGATTGTTATCAAATAGAATTATTTTCTGTTGGACTCCCTACATGTTTTCCTTATTGATATACTTGATGTTGCTAGCATTATTTTTTTCTATTATTTGAGGTTACCAGCATATCTCCATATTTGTTCATAGTTGTTTTCCTTGATAGTTGAGCATGGATTTAGGTATGATCTCCCTTGTTTTATTTGAACCTTCCTTGTAGGTGACTAGTTACTTAGGATATTTATCTGTCATATCCTATTAGTTAGTATTTCTTATTTTTATAATTGTTGATCTCAATGACTTATTTTCCCAATCTTTTTATTTTCCATTTTTATCTTTTATATATCCACGGTTAGCCTATGATGCCTACTGGTGCCTATTATTTTTAGTACTCATGCTGTATTTCAACATCTTTTGGTGTAGATCCAAGTATGAGTGGTCCACACTAATTCAAGATTCATGATGAGATATTGTTACAGGGGTAGATGATAGCTTTTAACATTCGAAGTATATATTTTACCTTTCTTTATATATCTTTATGTTTTTGACTTCTAAGATAGATAGTGTATTTCTAATATAGACATTGTAATCTTGTTTTAGTGGGTCTTGTACTGGATATCAATTTTGGAGTTATTGTTGACTTATCTTAGACTTTCTTTTATCCCTTTCCTTTACTTATATCATATCTTTCGCATTTGGTTTATCTTTATGCCTGGTATGATTTTTCGGTGGTTCTATTATGGTTGGATGTAGGTTCCCTCATGACCTGAAATTGGGTTGTGACAAATTTGTATTAGAGATTTATTTTCATTTATATCCTCGGTACGTGAGCCAGTGTTTAGTAGATTCTTGCAGATCGGGTGCAGAGACATCTGTATGTTATCTTCGAGAGGCTACAGAGACATCTTTAGGAATTCACTCTTTTTTTACCTCCATGTCAAGCATGTATCGTAGTTCATCTCTTGTAATCTCATTTGTTCTTATTCATTATTCCTCATATGGCACATATCGAATCTTCAGAAGTAGCAGGAGATGATGCACCTGTTGTACCACCAGTTAGAGCTCTAGCTAAGAGTTGAGCCTGCAATAGACAAGGTCAAACACATGCCCATGTAGATACTCTAGCTAGTGCTGCTTCACCAGTCAGAGCTACAGAGATGATACTTTAGCCTGCACCGGTCAAACAACCACCGAAGGTTCGGGGATATATTTAGTTCTTCTATTGTTACATCGGTTCTATCCCTGATCCCGGAGATGAGAGGGTTCTTATTGTAGTTGTTGGGTATGTAGAGCCAGAAAACAGTTGGGGTATAGACTTCAGGCCCATGTTCCTTCAGTCTAGGTACACCACCTTTTTGAGCACTCATGATATAGAGGTGCCTTCGGAACCTAGTGCTTATGGTTTAGGCACTCCACCTTTTGTATCAACATATTCAATTGAGGTGCCTCAAACACCAATTTATCCTTCTTCAGCACCAGAAGTGCCCGATCTATCTCTGATTAAACTTATTCCTTCTCACCCTCCTATGTATGGGTTTGATCTGAAGGCATTGGGAATATTTTTGAGGTTGATCCCTCTAAGATTTTCTAGTTTATCAGGCATGTACCCTAGAGAGTTTATTGACAGATGTCAGGGAGGGTTGCATAACCTTAGTTTTCTTGTGTACTATGGTGTCGAGTTCATAGTATATCATAAGGAGGCCTCGCCAAGGAGTGGTGGAGGTCTTATTATACTACCAGGTTAGCAGGCTATTCTCCTATTACTTGGACCTTATTTCCTGATGCTTTTCTAGAGAGGTACATCCCTATTACCGAGAAGGAACGCATAAGGGAGGAGTTTTTGAAACTTTAGTAGGGTTTTGTGTCTATTTCTGAGTATGAGGCAGAGTTTCATAGGTTAACTGCCTACTGTTCTACCAGCATTCTACTAAGGCGGAGAGAGTCTGTCATTTTGTTATTGGGTTGGATTTGGATATTCGTCAGCCTGCTTAGATTTTAGTTACTACTGGGTTATCTTTTTAGACTATTCTTGAGTTGTCTCATACCATGGAGGGTCTAACTCGTAGTGGGAGAGTTAAAGAGGAGAAAAAGCCTCTACATTAGGATTGCTTCAGTGGATCGAGTCATGGTGATCGATGATATGGTTCATTGGGTAGGTCCCTACTTAGTATCATTAGCAGAGGAAGTTTACTCATCCCACTCATGCCTCATAACTGGCTCCTAGTAGTGGTTCCTAGGGTTATGAGAGCCAGACTTCAAGACAGTAGCAGAGGGGTGTTGTGATGTGAAAATAATTTCTCCATACCATAATCTTGATAGTCTTAATCTTTCAATTATCATATTAGAAGATGTTGTGATGAATAAGCTGGTGAATCATGGATCAATATGAATGGATAACATTTGAATTAATTATCACAAGATAAGTGAAAAGAATATTATGTAGGCAATGCAATGAAGAACTATTGTTATTATTTGGATACATGCTAGTTTTTGTTGGCTATATTCACATTTATTCTTGGCCACATGGGAAATTTTAGTAAGACCCTTGGCCTATTTGGCTACTAATGATAAATAAATAAAAATGGCTCAAAGTGATCTAAAAGGTAATCCTAAAAAGGCTTATTTCCTAAAAACGATCTAGTGTTGAGGCTTGAGACCTCTTGTATGGCATGTTACCATTGTTCCCGTCATGACCCGATTTCTCAGGTCACGGAGGCACCTAAATTCCTCATAGAGAACCACCCAATAAGTAAAAAGAAAACATAATAACTAAAAGAGGAAGAGAACAATATAAGTAAGGATAGAACAGGCATAAATCTAGTACAATAAAAGAACACCCCAAAACCCAATAAACTAGTACAAGAGCCACTTAGGAAGTAGATTCAATGTTTGATAGTTAAAGTGCATAATATTTCTTAGAAATCAATAAAAAAAATAAGAAAGGTATAGGAGCAAGTACGGGCGCCAGGAGAGATCGTCTACCTCAACAACAGAATATCATCACAATCTGGAGTCACCGACGAACACTTGTACTTAGATCTGCATTAGGAAGATGTAGAAGTGTAGTATGAGTACCCAAAATAACGGGTACCCAGTAGTCATCATAGAAAGACCAGGATCATATAACAAATAAAAGAAAGAGATAGAAGATAGTGAAGAAATAAGTCACAGAAATCAAAGAGTACAAGTATAGAAAAGTAATGCTATCTACAAATAATTAAAGTAAACAAGGAATAACTAATGGAGCTAGCTAATAATAGTACAAAAGAACCCAACTAAGGAGGTGAAGAAATACCTGAGTCTTTTCAACAGATAATCAAAGAAAGAAATTGAATAAGGGAGGTATACCAATAACCTCAATAAAGTTTAAAAGAAGGAGGAATAATCAGATAAAAACCACGCATAAACAACATCTACTAGCCAAGGAAATTCTAAGAACTACAGTGAACAATCATAACTAAAAGATAGAAGGTAAATAAATAGATAAATGCAAGTAGTCACGCTCAACTGCTGGCACCCCATAAATACAAGAAAAAATCATCCACAAAAAAAATATAGAAAGTAACACAAACATGAAGCATGATAAAGTAAATGTGTGAGATCTCTTCCAAAAAATCCATAGGAATGGTAGGATAGAACTCATGAAAGGAACTATTTTGTATACCTACTACTCTGACTTATACCTCTCCCCCGGTTGCACTATGTACATAATACCGAGCTGACAGGGTCCATAGAGGCCGAAGCTTGTATACTAGTAACTGAATAACATACAAAGAGCTCATACTAAATGTGGTATCAAGGGCTCATACTGTATCAGGTCTCACATGAACATGTGCGTCTATAACCAGGTATAATCAGTCAAAAACTCAGTTCCATACCCAACCTCAACAAGGACTAAATTCAGGTAACGACTGATACTCAACATTCAACATTGGGGCTAAGCTATAAATGCAAGAAAGGTAATGTACCCGATGCCAGGTTTTAAGGTCCTAGAACAAAACAATAAAGATAGTAGTACCAGGCGGCCAATTGACAACCAGGTCTTAGAATAATTTAAGAAAATCATAAAATAGTTTAGTTTAGTAATAAATCTACTTAAAGCCAATTTCATTTCAGGATTATCCGATACTATTAAAATCTTTGCTATCATATAAAAATATTTATGCTCAAATTTCATTATCAAAATCTCAAAGCAGTGCAAGTCATCAATATACAAAAGCGAGCCCTTAAGGACAATTAATATTTGAAACCAAGATCAACAAGGCCATGCATGATTCCAAAATCATCAATACTAGGCTCTTGACAATAAATAGGAGAAACAAATGCATAAAATATCTTTAACACAATGATGACATCCATGAATGATATGTGCACAATCACAATGAAGGATCACATAATGTCCTGCCGACCCAGCACAAGCCAGAATCACTACAACAAGAATAACCAACCAAATTGATGTTTGGACTCACAAAAATTGCAAATAATCCAACCATACAAAGTCAGTGCAAACCACACAGGGCTACAGGTTAAAATACAACACTAATACATAATCAATAATAAACTAAAGAAGTGGATAGAGTCAAGGGTACCAACTTAAAATTCCCAACCTAAGGATGATAATCAGAATTGTTATTTCTCATATAATCCAAGTCTATGATCGTAATCCATGGCCTACCTGTTCTCTGAAGATAAGCTCGCAAGTACAATGTAGATGATTCCCGAACTGCTCCAAAACTCTAAAAATGCACAAACCATCTCAAAAAATCACAAAGCAAGAAAAATAATACGCTACATATTAATACAAGTCAAATGTTACCCATAAAACTACAAAAATAGTCTAGGTCAAAATAAGCCGGGCCCGAAAACCTGAAATTTGGAACAAAAGGTATAAAAATATTCCTAAAATTGTAGGAAACTCATTACTAAAATATGGATCTAAGATAAGTAAGAAATAAGCTTGAAATAAAGAAATAAAGTGAAGAAAGAGTAGGATAAATTGGGGAATTTATGGAACAATATTAGATAAATTAAAGTGAAAATTTACAATTTAATGGAGGAAAATATATGTGGAGATGTTTCTTGATGCTTACCAAGCTCAACATTGAAGACCAAGAAATTACAATGTAAACAATGGGGTTTTTTTATGAATAAGAAGGAGAAAAATGAACAAAACATTGGATTTACAATTTATATACTGCTAGGTAAATAGTGCATCATGATCACAACACTATTTATCACCAATATAAAGGGTCAGGGCTTAAGGGCATTGCGATCGTATAAGATTGAACATGATCATAAAGGGTCAAGGGGATCAGGCATTGCAATTGTATGAGGAGAACCGCAATTGCAAAGAAAAATCATGTCAACGCGGAAAGGTCAAAGCTCCACAATCTCAAAGGAAAGACCATGATCATGAAGAAGAAAAGATGACCTTACACGATCATATGGCCTGACCGTGATCGCAAAGAAAAAATCATTGGCACCTGATGACAATAATTCAGCTAAAATTTGGAACTTCAAATGATGATTCATGATGGGTTTGAAATTTGATTAATGCAAACCAAATATGTAAATTTCATGAAAACGACAATCCATATTCAATGGTGCATATGGGATTTCAATCTGGATCATTTTGATGAAATATTTACCAAAGTCAACTCTTGTCCAAAATTACATAAATTCCAACCAAGTAGCCGAAATGATATTGGCTATCCAAAGCCCGAATGAATACCTCAACCAACTAAAAATCGACATTCTAGAGTTGATGGTGTAGTCAGATTTACAATCTGAGTCCCCAATCACAAGATTATTATTAAAGCTTCATTTATGAACTAAAAAGCTCATAAAAATGCAAAACGAGATAAACGTGCAACGAAGGCTTCCGAAAATGAACCAAGAGTCCTTCTAGACCAAAATCTACATTACAGAGCTGATAAAACTTTCATAATTCAATTTCGATATTGTTTTAAAGGAATGTATACTTTATCACTAATATAAAAAAGTTAAGGCTTTAAAATAGGTAAACAAATATAACTACCAAACAAATGACCCGAGAATCGAACCATCTGTCATGATAAGTCATAAATGCCCTAGGGCCGTTATAGGAAAGCTCTAAGATATAAGAAAGTGCAAAAAATATAGAAATGACAAGAAGGGTCATTATAATTCACTCATATGTTGGTAGTTGTTATATGTCTCTTTAATAGATACTTGTGGTTAATTGGTAATTTCATTGATGGATTTACTGTATTATCTTGAAATATTATTTTTTATTCTGATTTGGATGATTTCAACTACTCAGTACATGCGCTTCCCATACTTATCCTGTACTTTTCTTTCTTTTATTTTGTTGATTGTTTAGTGAAATGAGTGTTCCACTGGCTCAAACTTGGCCTTTCATCCATCCTACCTTTAGAAAACCCAGATTTAAGCTGAGCCTTGCATTCCATCTTTCAATGGATCTTTTTGGATTTTGCCCCTTCAGGAACCTTATGTTTTAGATCCAACTTTGGCCAGTTATAGAACCTTTTTAGTATGGGTGCATGAAACTGGACTCCTTTATCTTGCATGGTTTATGTCAGTTACAAGAAACTCACACAACATAACTTCATGATTTAAAAATATTATAGGTGCATGTCCTAGTTGGTTTAGATAGTTTAAGATATTTTATAACTTTCAAATATGACTTGGATTTTTAGCTTACGATTATGCATTTGGGTCATTGTGCTATGTTATGCAAATGTGCTAATGAATCCAAGATAAATTTTAAAGTATGTTTTAAGTATCATTATGAATTATGAACATCTCGTATACTCAGTATATTTAAAGTATTGACTGTATATTTTCTTGCATTTATATGTCTTAAAATATAGGTTTAGGTACTAGTTTTCAGTTTCATGTCTAGTTAGTATAAGTAGAATCCAATCACCCTTGGTGAATCCTCATCATAAAAGGTCTAACTTTATTTATTCAACATTTCTAGACTACTTTAGTTATTTAATTTTATCTATTGCAGAGTTAGTTGGGGACTTGTCCTAACAACTCATCAGTTATTAATAGAGACTTCATAGAGGGTCATTTAGTTAGTTATTTTCAATTTACTTTTCAAATAACTCTATCTTTTCTATTATGAAGAGTTTATTTTTATTTTATTCTTGTTACGAAAGTTCATATGTAAGAAATTCCATATTATCTTTCAGTATATGTATTATGTTTTATGCTAGGCTCGGTGGTTCTGAGTGACTATTACGTCTAGAGTGTATGCTTAGGTCATGAAAGTGATGCTGAATAATGATGTAGACTACTAATCTAATAGAATTGATCATAATAATTCACTGTAGAAATCAAGTTGTGTGTGTATACCCTGCTTGTATGATAACTTATTATAGGATGATTTTGTGTTTGGTCATAAATGGGGTTATCTTAGAAAAGCATGATTATATTTTTAGGGGCTCAATATACATAAAGTTATGTATAAAAAGGGATGAAATTTTAAGTGAACATGGACAAAAGGTCAAAAATATAGTTAATGAAAGAAGGAAATGGGGTTAATAATAATAACATGAATACTAGGTAATTGGGTGTAAATTAATAAATTCTTAATCTTGAGTGTAACTATTGATGCTCTAGTATGTAGTGTAACTAAAGGGTTTAAATGGACTTAAGACTATTTTTAGTGACTTGTAAACTCTTAATTGGATAACTTGTTGATTGGTCTTTCGACACACTAGTAATTGTTAAGTTTTGATGGAGTTGATTGAAATGATATTGTAATGAATTTTATGAAGTTTTAAAATATAAAAAAGACAATTGAGATAAAATTAAAACACAATAAAGTGAAATCTATGAAACTATAAACTTTTCTTATATTATGTACCAGGTATCACGCCAATACAAACTATATA
>JBDJHY010846675.1:0-15059 GCA_039654485.1 Withania somnifera | reverse complement strand
ATTTATGACTTGCTAGGACCAATAGTTTGTATCGCTAGCGGCTCAGTTGAGAAATATCTCAAATTTCCTATTTTAGAGACTAAAGCTAAGTACTTGTTGACGAAAGTCAACTTTCATTCAAGACGAGCTTGGAATTAAATTCTGAGAGTTTCGTTAGCTCCAGAAAATAAAATAAAGTTAGGATTGACATTAAGTTTGTGTTTTGGAGTTTTTGTTTGCAATTTATTCCAAATGGTGGATTTTTATTAAGTTTAAGGCCTAAAGTGGAGCTTTGGTAGTGTTTTGATGTTCAGAGTGTTAGATCGGAATTCTGATGCATCTATCAGCTCGAAGTGGTGAATTTAGGCTAGTAATGAGTGTTAGTGTTTCTATTGGTATGCCTGTGGTGATTTTGAGTACCTTGATGGAGTAGTGGGTTTTCGGCTATTTTTGGTTTGAGGGATTACTTTGCTTAAACTATCTCGGATGGCCGTTTTGATGATTCTATTGAATCCGAAATGTCATTTCTTATTGTTTACATATTTGGTTTATTGAAATTGGACTTGAAATACTTATTCTAGACCCCTCGGAGTTCTTGATTTCAGCTGGTGGGAAATTGTAGGCACAGACCACCCTGCGAGGGAGGGGGGCACTTGCGAGGTTGTTCCTGCGACCAAGGGTCCCCCCCCAACATCCATCGCCCATGCGCTGAATTATCCTCTCCAATGAGGTATCACCAGCGACCCTTAAATGCGCCTCAGCGGTTTTAACAACAGCTATAAATAGTTGTAAACCCCTTCATCTTTTTCATTTAGAAAATAAAAATCTCATCTTTTCTCCCAAATTCTAAGTCACAAACTTCAGTAAAACCCTTTTTATCTTGATGATAAAGTTCCCAAAAGGTTCCTTGTACCTTCCCTAATTTCGGTAAGTTCGTTCTCTTTAATTTTGTCAATTTGGATCTTCCTTCATTGATTCCAAAAATAGCAAAAAAGAGTAATTTCAGTATATATTTAAGAGAATGGTTAGGTTTTATTCCATGAATCATCATAATCCTTCGTTATCATTCCTTCACCGAATTTTCCTGTTCAGAGTCGTAAAATATGCAAACTTTAATGTTATTAACAGAATATGTACGGGCTGTTTTGGAGCCCTTCCCGCACTTAAATTGTGCTCAATTTGGAGCACAGGTTCCTGGTAATGTTGGGAACCCTATGAAAAAGTTTATTTTCAGTTTCGAAGAGCAGGCCCGATTTAGGCCTAATTCTAGCCCTAGTCCGGAACTTAGCATAAATTATACCGTTAGACTCGTATTAACATATAGAATACTTTGATGCAAGTTTTAGATTATTTGGAGATCGATTGATATCAATTGAAGTACTATTCGTGAACTTATAATGCTTTAGCGTCGGACGACAGGTAAGCTTCGTAGGGCTATCTCTGTGCTTATAGCTTTAATAATTATACAAAATAGCATCCGCGGGTTGGGTAGCTAGGTGGATACAGTGATCCTGTACCGTTCTTTCATCAGTTCCCTTGTTGAGTTATATTTTGGCATCCGATATATATATATGGTGTCTATGACTCAGAAGTTACATGCTACCTGTGCAGGGCATAGAAAATTATTATTACGTGATCACATGTTATATATACTTGTTGATATGTTGTACATTCATGACACGAGAGTTTGGGTCTATGGCTCCGATGAGAGTGCATTAGGGCTGGGTCATTATCGAAATCTGAGTATTAGTAGTGGATGGCTACAGGCTGATTTTTAACAATAAAGATGGATAATGACATAAATCAATAAATGCTAATATTTTTGTTCTAGACTCGGCATTGTATAGAGCACCCGATAATACTATTTTTACTTGTTTTATCCTGAGCTTTACATCCTGGCACCAAAAAATATCATTTAACTAATAAATACTGGGACTTGAGCTCAACTTCGTTCAACAGTGAGTACAACCATTGGAACTTGAGTCTGTCGTCGTACGACAATGAGTATAGCTTATTGACACTTATCACATTTGACGTTATAGAGATATTGATGATACAGTTACTTTGAGGATATTAGTGATACTATATATTGAGGCATTATATGCCCTGACTTGTTGAGTACAACTTGATGAGACTATCGATACTGGGAACGAGATGCTAGACTATTGAGGCTTTTGAGGCTCTGAGATTTGGGATGTGAGGTTATGATTGCGTTAGAGATCATACATGGTGGCATACCTCCATGAACCTTGCCTCGGGGATACGGCGACACGAAGTGGGGTATAAGAGAAGGAGAGATATATCGGGAATATTTAGGTTATCCTTCCATGGGTTCTTCCTACTTGGCCTAAGGGTACTAGAGGAGAAGCGTATTCAGGATTGGTTACTTCATATGATTATATTTAATTTTCTACACTAATTCTTTAGTGTACCCTTTGTAGTATGTGGATGCCAACGGGTAAGCGTGTTTCTGTGTACATTGTGCTTCTTTCTAGGGGACTTGATAACGTTTATATGCATTACGTTATTATTATTATTGCTTAGTTATTATTGTTGGCTAGTTGATACTTCAAGATATATGGGATTTGTGCCTTATACTATTGTTCATTCATTTACCCTTTACTTGAGGTTACTGGTATACCATCCATGTTCATCTCCTGTCTTCTTTGACTCACGTTTATTGTATTATTATTCACATATACTATTTCAAGATTCCGGGTACATTTTCCCTCATTGCCTGAGATCCTATTATATGATTAGCTAGTGATATGTCTACTTGTACTTGATTCTTATTTGAGTAGTTAGCTTCCCTTGTGGTACTATTTGCTTTTGTGACCCATTTATTATCTTCTATTATTTACGGCTTTTATTATTGCTATGTGCTCAGTGGGCCCTCAAAGCCTACTCGGTACGGGTTGCTTTTGCAGCTTGTACTCATTCTACACTTTCATACAGATCACATTCTATTTCAAAGATTCAGGGTGAGCTTGGCATCCGGCTTTTGTTACTTCTCTTCAGCATAAGTATTTCTATTTTGGTCTCTATATATATTCAAAGATACAGTTGCACTATGAATTTTTTATTCTTTGTTTTGTACTTAGTGGTTCGTACTACACTGATACCGGGTTTTGGGAATTTATATTTGATTCTTTTTACTTCCCCATTCATTTATCTACTGGTTTTTACACTTATGATTTCTGTATTTGAATAGTAATCCTTCATTTCGGCTTCGGCTTCGGCTTCGGACTATGGGGTTGGTTCTTCTACTGGTACTATAGTAGGTGCCCTCATGTTTGAGAAGTTAGGTCATGACAAATTATGATTAAAATAGAAAACTGAAGAGTATTTGATAGAATTGGGTTGTTATTATTTTATCTCCACCTATTTATTTTCAGAATCCATTCCATGAGTCTATTTTTTAACTCCTAAGATATACCCTTTGTACTATGAATAGACTTGTATATTGTGAGATGGGTATTGTGGTACTTCTATGAGTCAGTCACACAACTAGTGGATATTTTATAAGTCATAAGTTGGCTCAAGAAGGAAGGACTACACCTGGATAGGTCAGGGTGATATTATGATACTTATGATTGGTTTAGATTGAGTATGCTTACGGTATTTGACTGGAATATCTTATTATTGGGTTTTGATTATGCGACTTTTTTATTGAAACCACTCTTTTACCTATATTTTTTATTTATGATATTCGACAGGGTATATTATCTTTTTGTAGGTTGTAGTATTGGAGGTTCAGTGCATGTCATGATATTAAGTGCTCATCACCAATTTATATTAGTGTCAAACGAGGATGCTTTCAAGTATCCATTATTTTTTGGATCCACCCTTTCTCTTTCTACACTTTTTGTGTAGGTTTGGAGACTAATACAACCTGACTTACTTTTCTACTTCAGAGTTTGAGATTTCTTTCAGGAGTATTTTCCTATGTAGCTTCTTATTGTGCAAAAAATATCATGGACTTCATTTATTTTATGCTTTATTTCTATTCAATGATTTGATATATTCAAGACTTGTCTTTTTTTTATCATATATTGTATTCTTCTATATTAAAGGCTTCTATACACTGATTCCAAATTTTGTGATAGTTTTTTATGCTAGAATTTTGTATTGTACCTTCTATCCTCTCGCTTCCTCGATTACTTTCTGCATTTACGCTTGCAGTTGTTTTTTGGGTTACCTGTGTAGTTAGGGTAAGGCATGTGTAATCATGACCAGATTTTGGTTCATGACAAGTTTTTATCAATCCATTAGGTTAGTAGGCTCGCAATTTCTAAGCTAAAGTTTAGAAAAGTCTCATGGACCGGTGTGAAGACGTCCATTAATTATCTTTGAAAAACTATGGAACTTTTTTAGAAACTTTACTTTCCATTCTTTCACTCATATCTTGCATGGTTTATTTGTTTGTTTATTAACCTTGATCATTCTTGGATTTTCCCACTTTCAATCGGGGTTTCAGCATGTTTCTTTTGTGTGAGATTTAGTACTAAAGAGGAAGTGATAGCCTTATGAGAAGGATGTGTAGGTGGACTTGGATTGTTATGTGATTTGAAGAAAGATTGAGTAAGGTTGTGGTTCATGATGCATCTTGGGAATGTTCATATGGAAATATGAAAATAGTTTGAATAATTTAATGAGCTCCTTATCTCCTATGGTTATTTATTTAACAGTGGGAAGAGCACATACATGTCATATGTGGCATTAGAAATGGCTTGTTAATTGAAAAAGGTTCAATTAATGGAATGACTTGGTATTACGCATGATAAATTGGAAACTTCAGTTATTAAGATTTTCCAGAACATGGATGGGTTTCTTAGTGTACGATGAGAATGATGTTGGGTCACCTAAGATTAGAATTTCTACTACAATCTCATGGAATAAACACATCGACAAGGGTTTATCAGTTTTGTATTAGGATAGGTGTACATATCATTATTGTAAGGAATAGAAAGTTCTGAAGGGACAACATATCGGGTAAAATAGTGGAGATTGTAGTAAGGTATGGAGTTTTATATGTTTAGTTTTGAGACAGAATGACTACTTTCAAGGTCTATGTAAAGAATACGTATTTAGCCCTACTAAATGGAGGTATAATGATGAGAATTTGGATTGTTTAAAATTTATGATATGACTTCTGCATACATATGTTCACTTGGATATAGTCATGAGGTATGTTATTTTCGTTATCAACCTGGGTTATGAAAGAGTACATATACTTACTAAAGACTAAGTGGTTTGTAGGATGTGTTATAGTTACTTGATGGGTAAAAATGTATGGTGTGATCTGTTTATGACTTTTTTGTGATTATTTGTGTTCTAATGGTGGATCTAATACTCATGATGTAGTATAAGTGATGAATGAAAAAAGATACATATGTAAACAATTGGAAAGATTAACTACTTAATGACCTATCAGTTGTTCCAACTATTTGGATAATAAAGTTTGATATTGTATTCAATTTGAGGAACCAACTAGATGTTACTACAGATACTCGAGTTAGGCATCAGTCTATAAGGGAAGATATAATGGTGGATCAATGGTAGATATTAACTTATTTAGGTTGTGAAGTGCATTTTAGATATTTATTCAAGGACTAGTCATATTATTTTAAGCCAAAAGGAAGTTCTCAACAAGACACTTATGTGAAAATAAATGAGAATGTTAGTAACAAAGTGCATATTAAAATTAATTTTTTATCAAATTGGGATGGTATATCTTGGGTTTGAGTACTGTATTTAAGATAAGATTGACTTTAAGGACTGACTAGGTCTACTGAGAGAGATTGGTAAGAAGACCTCATGATGGATGGCACTTTTGATACAACAAATTTGGAAGGGTGCTTGGTTAAGGATCCTAGTGAGGTGGAGAAGTATTTTGGATGTCTAGGATTTATGGTTTGTTATTATTATGGTGACCGTCTTAATTCATATATATAGGTGTATAATGTTTTGAAATACTCGATTAGATTTGAAAGAACTTCAACTTATAATGATAAACTCAAGTGTAATGTAACATGTAATTTTGAAAGAAAAAAACTAAGGATATCTATCTTAATTTGGAAGGCTAAGGGTCCATCTTTAGGAAGTGATGCTTGGGTTCAGGATGACGCGACTTCATTTGACTTGTTCAGGATACGAAAACAATGACTTTCTCTTAATGAGTTGTAAATTATTGGGTATGCTTTGAGAAGGAAGTATACATCCATTTGGTTGAGTTTTATGATAAGCTTTACGGTGGTTTCGAGTTTGGTAACTAGTATGGTTCATATTTCTAAAAAAAGATAAGGTAAGGTCATGGTATGAAATTTCATAAAAATCTTCAATGAATAGGCTAAGGTTTATTGATATAGGGAGTTGTCTAGACGGTTGCAATTAGAATATGGGTTTCTCATTGTAAGTATACTTTGTGGATGTAGGTTATGTCAAATTATGGATTGGTATGGTAAGAAATAATTGAGCACATCAATTATAGAGCATTTGAAAGAACCCGTGCATAGTCTGGGTTGCAGAGTTTATTAATTTGATTGTTTACAGACCCAATAAAGTATTTCATTCGAAGTTTTTATTTTAGATTATGAGGTAAAAATTCATAGGTATTGATCAAAGGATAGGATTGGTATATGAGTTAAAAAAGGAACAAGAGTCTTGTCCATTGATGAGTTAGAGATGTTTTAAATTGTATCATGTGTACAAGTTGAGATACGAGACGTCATGTATATATCCTCGGTTCATATTTGAAGATTTGTATAGATTCTATCCTTTGAGTTCAGAAATGACAACACAAGGTGGAACATCTTCTAGTTGAAAGTGGAATAGATTGGCACAAATGTATGAAGGGATTATTAGCTACCTTTTCTAAAAACAAATAGTTTTGGGTTGAATAAAAGTTAGTGACATATGGCACTTTCACATTTCTATGTTGGGATGTATTGTTTATTTTATACCAGGTGACTTATGGGTGCACTTCAGGAAGGACTTATAATTCTACAAGGTTATTAAGGATTTAGGGATAGGATTGATATGCTTTATTGATAGAAACTACATAGACTATTGCAATGATTTATAAAGAGTGGAAATGTATTTTCTAAGAAATATTTTTGGTATTAATGATGGTTTTCTAAAGAATGAATAAAGGATCATTAGGGTCATGATATTTTATAAGCACCTGAATTTTTTTATTTCAGTTAGCGGATTATGGTAAGTATGTTAGATTTAGATGTATCGATTATGTGTAGACTATGTTGGTGATTAAATTAGATATCATGTATAGAGAGAGGTCAAATAGATGGAAATTAGATGAATTGGAGAAGTTTCAGTTATAGATACTAAAGAGGGAGTATTTTGTGCTATTAGATTTTGGATCTACATATTCCTATGTGTCTACCTACTTATCTTCTAGATTTGATTTGATGTGTGATTTGCTTCCTGTACCTATTTGTGTTTATACTCACGCAGATGATAGTTTTGATACATATCTTACACGGTAGATGACATGCTTCAATTAAGTATGATAGATCTTAAGGGCCGATAGGACTAGTTTTTCCATTTGCAAAGTTTGTCTATAACTGTAACTACCATTCTAGCATCCAGAAAGAGTTCTTAGCAGTTTTGTGTGCTAGGGAACATCGTTTGTTGTTGACTAAATTTATCTTTGTATTCTTTTTCATCCAGATTAGTCGGGTTCCTCCTTTATTAGTATGAGTCATTTCAAAATCAAATTCTCACATATTAAAGCTCATGTAAGAACTATGTTAAAGGATGGTATCATTACAAATTGGTCAGTGGTAGTTTTTTTGTACCCTATGGGTACAGGGTGTTTGATTTTGGATCAACTTTTGATTTCAGCAGACACTGGTTTGGAATTTTTATTGTGGTATAAGAAAGAGGTCTATTCTGGTGTTTGTCCTGTGGTTTAGAGGTTTCCAGTTCAATTTTGATTCCTGGAATAACTTTTGGTATCTTAGTCACTCCTGATATGCAGATTTTGTTTTGTTAATTTATTTAAAAAGTTTAATATTGGAGGTGTATCTTAGAGGTATCATCTTGTGAATAAGTTCATTAGAAGAACAGAGACCAACTTTAAGATTTATGCCCCCAAGCTTCTGGTAGATACAATATTTTCTCTTTGTTCCTTATACTCGAGGATGAACACGGTTTTTAGTGTTGGATGATGTCATGACCCTCATGGTCATTTTTTACCTTTCTTGTAATATAATTATTTTGCCCTTTCTGATAGTTTCCTTGTGTCATATTTGGTCCGTTTATGTGGTTCTTTTGAAATGGAGCGAAAGGTTATGAGTCTTGAGAAATTTTTGTTTTTGAAGGTTGTAAAGCAAAAATGGTTGATTTTAGGAAATAGTTAGAGTATTGAGTCTTGAAATGGAATTTCATTAGTTCCATAAACTTCAGAATGTGATTTTTTGTCTAGGATGACCTCTGGTAGTTTTGGGGATTTTATGGTGAATTTAGATAGATAGATGAGATAAAATAGAATTTTAAGCTTTAAGCTTAACTTGGGTTAATATTTGAGGTTTGGATGCTCAAATTAAAGTCCTGTTGATTTTGTTGGATTTAAGATGTGGTTTTTAGTCCATGAGAAGGTTCACATAATTTTTTGGAGGTCCCGAGGATATCTGGTCATTTGATGGAAAGTTTCATTTTAATTAGCCTTGGAAGATATTGGGTTGAGGAGACCTCAAATTCGTATTCTAATAGTATTACAGAGTTTGGAATATCATATTTAATATGGTCACATATATGGTGTGTGCACGAGATTTTTAACTAATTTCAAGAGTTTATCAGATTTCTAGTTTTAATGCATTATTGTTGTTAATTGTTATTGCTGGTGGAATTTCCCTTCCTTTTTGCTATTGCATCAATATTGGTCATGATCGTAGTGACCTATTCCTTTCCTCTTCGCTATTGTGTGCCTCCCTGATTGCTTAAGTTTATTTGTGAGGGAGATCCTAGCTTCTTTATCGCGATCGTGGTGTAACTGGACGCAATCGTATAGTATTAACCTGGACAAATATTAAATTCCCCAAATCAATTTTTCTTTCACATTTTCCATTTTGGACCTTGCAAACTCAAATTGGAATACTTCTAAAGGTGATTTTTCAAGTTAAAATCTCTTATGTAAGATTTTTAATCATGTATCTTATTACCCATTGATCATTTCATGATTTTAAAATCAAGTCTTGGTTTTACAAAGTTAAAATTTGAGAATTTTTGGAGAAAATTTTAAATTGGTATTTTTGTACTCTAAAGGTCAATTCCTACTCTATTTTTTAAAAAAAAAATCATATTTGAGATCCCCAAATCATGAATAACATATTTTTAAAAAAAAAAAATCAAATTTATCCTTATGCCTTGGATTTGATGTTTTGGGATGGTTTAACGACATAATTTCAAAATTAGCAATATGGGTATCATTGTTCGTATTTTCTCATGGATAATCCATATTTGACTTGATTCCATTGTTTTGTGTCTTCTTCGGAAAGGGAAAGATCAAGATTGATTATTTTCTTTAACTTTAAGGCAAGTTGAATTTTTTTTACTTATCTATAAGGTGTCTTAAGTGATTATGTGCTGGTTTTTCATAATCGGGAGTAATGGGTACTATTGAGGGATCCGTGTGGTGACATGATGAGTATTCATCTGGACACTAGGGTCAAGCATGCAGGATTAAAACAAAGAAATAAAAGTATTTTTTATATCCACTTAACTTAATTTTTTGTTGGATATTTTACTCATGTGTAGGGTTTGGATTGCTTCAAGTCGATGTTTTATTTGATATTACAAGGGTTGTATTTGATTTGAGGAGTTGATTTATTTGTGTTTTCCTAGAGGGGGAGTTATTGATTTGATTGATTTTCTTATGTAACATTTCAATTGCATATTGTATTGGTTATTTGTTGATGGAGTTTGGTTCATTAAAATGAAAGTGAGGCACTTGAAACATGATGATATGTGTTATGAAGTACAAGGGTCGAGGTGTGATTTTCATATTGTCATAATATACAAATGATAAAGAAAGTTAGAGAGGATTATGATATGAAAGGAAGTTTAGTATTTCCATGATATGATAAGACCTAATGGAAAATGGTTTCAGGAACATGATTATTCGAAAGGTCAAAGACCGCCCCGGTTCAGATACATTCATCGTTAGCCCCCATGGGTCCTGATTATCTGGACAATGGAAACATGTGTGTATCATTAGGACTAACATGCACTATGCTGGTTCACATCGCATTGCATTGTATACTCAATGATTAATGCATGGGATTGACTCATCCATTTCATTATTTAGTCCTAGTGGTTGTGCTAATTGAGTGCCTTATTTCTTAGATCATGCTTCTCATTCACTTTACTTGTTTTACCATACTTATCATGCTAACTGAATACATTATAAGGTTATGATTTTTATCCTACTTTACTCATTTGATTATACTTGTTATGGTAATCATAATCCTTATTTGCCTTATTTTCCTAATCACTTCTTTCCTAATCGTGCTTCTTATCTTGCTTCACTTATTGATCATACTCGTTACTGACACGTGAACGTATTTTGTTGTCTAAATCTACTTTTTGTTTCATTTTACCTATTTCTTATACTTGATAGTGATTATTTAGATGCCTTAATTTGTTGTTGATACTAAATTATCTCTTTTCTTCTTTTTAGTCTATATTACTTGCCTAATTGGGCATGCATTGATAAAATTAGTGGGCTTGGTACTCTTGTCTTGATGATGATTGAATTGAGAAAGCAAAATACTAATGTTGATGATCATTGAATTTTAAAATGCTTATGATTGATGATGATTGAACTAAAAAAGGATTATTTATTGATTTGAGTTGAGAATTAGGTGATAAACTTAGGTTTTTATTCGTTTACATTAGCCTATTCGTTTTCAAAATCTATCCCACGAGTTCATTTTTTGGAATCCAAGATATACAGTCACGACCCAAAAATTGAGTTGTGATGGCGTCTGCATCTCACCTGCAGACAAGCCTAATCCTGGCCCAGAGCGAGCAGTGGTAGGCCAGTAGAGGAGAAGTACAAATAGGAGACAAATAACACATAACTAAACATAACTCCCTAAAACCTAGTATCATTGTTGTAGAGCATCTATATATAAAAAGTACAAAATACAACCCACGACGGAGAAAAACTACAAAATATCTATCCAAGACCCAACTAAAATAAATTTGATGCTGGAAGGAAAACTAGTCTACAAGGATGCTCATTTCTCATCAAATCTCGTGGAATCACACCATTTAGTGCACACAATCACATCCATCTGGATGACTCATACTAGGACCTGCATCAGGAAAAGATGCAGAAGTGTAGAACCAGTAAAAACAACAGCTACCTAGTAGGCATCATATGCTGACTGGGCAAAAGTAAGAATAAGCAAAGTAAAGATTAATCTACGACAAATAGAACAGGGACACATAATGGATAACAGGAACTAGATAACTACTAGAATGGTTAATAAGTGCAGTAAAAGATTAGCTATTAGTGGGTGCAGTACCAGCTAACAATCATTAAAGAAGGGATACCATTAGGTTATAGCACCTAAGTCTTGGGCCATAAGCAACTCATAACCAAACGTGGCATGTACCTGGAGCTCCAATGTGACCAGCACAAAGAAGGACCAAATAAAAAAGTGTAAAACCATCAACTAGTTAAGTTAACAACAAAAAAATAACTACATGAATGCTACTAATCAAGGACAGAAGGAACAACCAAAGTCTACTAGCAAACAAATCCAATCGGCATCCCATACTACCGGTAGGTACACAGAAACAACCAAGTAACCCAAAAGGTAGTTCTGCTTAAAACCCCAAAAGGTACAACCAAACGTGAAAGGATGTAATGCATGGGGGTGCTAATAAGTAAATAGTGTCCGTATGTAGCCTCCCCAGTATAACATTCATCCGGAGCATACCCATGGAAGATTTTTTATATACTTACCCAACCTACCCTAGTATACCCCTCCCACGACTATGCAACATACCCTAGGCATGGTGCCCTAAGTTGGAGGGTCCGTTGAGGGATCTAATCCTATGTAAACAAATCCTCTTCAAAAGGCATCAAATGACATAGTCATTAGGGACAAGAGGCCAATACTTGTGCTCACCCCATAAATCAAATCTTGATGGAAAGAAAAATCAACCCATGTAGGTAATATACAAATCTTAGTAAGACTCAACTGTCTCCATATAGGAAATATACAGAAATCATCGTGATCATGAGAAAATAGCCTCAAGTAGTGCGACAAAATAGGTCCATACTTGTAACGACCTTTGAAATAATTTTTATATTTTCTCAACTTTCTTACATTTAAAGCATTTTTGTAACCGCCCGAGTCATTTGACTTGATGGGATTGTTAGTTTGGGTCCTTGATGGTTTATATAGTGTAATTTCCTTGAAATTAAACCTTTTTCAGGAATTAGTTCATATGATTTTGAGTGTCATTTTCATTAAATCTGTTGTGTCTGGAATATTGTTTACATAAACATTTCATATATGGAGTGAGATAATTGGACTATGTTTTCATTTAGAACTTTAATTTCCTAAAATTGAGGCTAATTGGCAGCCAAGGCATTGCTATTATATGGTTCCAAGCCACGATCGTGATGGGCTGAGGAGGTTAGGGTTGCGATCGCGTGGGCCCCTTCTACGATCGCAATACAACTTCCTGGTTCATTTTTAGCCAAAAATTTCCATAGTTCCTTTAATTCCCAAAGCTAAACTTGAGTTTTAGTCGGTGTTTTAGATTTCTTAGTCCGTGGAATTGTGTCCAGGTGGTTCTACTCCTAGTTCTACCGGTTAATTTCTCATTTTTTATTTTATTATTATGTTTTTATAAATATAAACATCTAGGGCTTATATTTAGATTCTATGGTTAAATTTAGCCCTGTTTTGTGTCGTAAGACGTACAAGCTATGATCTATCGTGGCTATAAGTATTTTTAATTTTTCATCTATTAGGGTTTACGGACCCAATTTTAGCCCGGACTTCAGCCACACTATCTATATAGAAATATGAGTCTTGTTTTACTCTTATTGACACGCTGGTTATATTTTTTCTTGTCTTTCATAATTTTGAGATTCGTACATGAATTTGGGAATTTGCAACACACTTCTCAAGGATATCACCAAAATCCAGGTAGGCTATAATTTATTTTCTTTAGATTGGGTATTAGTATAGTATATGTATGGTAAAGCTCCAACATAGGGCTGGGATGATTATTCAGGCCCCGATATGCTTATTTATCTAGCCTATGGCTTATTTAGCTGGCTTGTAGCTTAACTACTTACCCTGGGGATGTATTGCCCTACCTGCATGTCTCACGCCAACTCTGAACTATAGTGTTGCTGGGGGAGGAGTAACAACATTGAAGCGTATTTTCATACACGACTATGGAATGTAGTGAGGTTGGGGAGGGGATTCAACTAGTGATTAGATATTAGCAGCTATCCCTCGATGTAGGCTAGTATTTTTAGAGCTGATCTAGGTAGGATGATTTTGTGTTCTGTATGGAATGGTGTGTATGTGATTGGTACATGGGTGGCCTCTGGGCCAAAATTAGTTGGGTACATCTTGCTGGACACTCCACTGCCTTATACAGTCACCTCGTACTTAGACGGTCATAGCTATACTGATAGTGACTTCCTTCCGGGATGGTGTTATACCTAGATGGAACCGGCTATACTGGGTAATTAGCAGTCTGATGTTGTGATATTTTTTCCCTAACCCAGTACGATCCTAGGTCCATAGGTTGTATGGATGAGCTATATAGATCTGTAATTCTTTCTGTATACGTGTGTAATTAGGCTAGTGGGAAATTATGGCACCCTTAGTGCGGTTAGTTATGGTTCAGGATCATGGTGGGGCTAGGAGAGACTATCTTTTGTGCCAGATCTTGGAATCTATTTGATGGCTTGGACAAAGGTGCTGATGAGAAATGGGTCCATGTGTATATGTGATTTGTGTGTATTCCGATCAGCAGTATGACACTATTTTACCCTACCTTTTGAGAAGATCCAATCACGACCCAAAAATTGAGTTATGATGGGATCGACATCTCACCTGTAGACAAGCCTGGTCTTGGCCTAGAGTGGATAGCAGCGGGCAAGTAAAAAGAACCTAAAAACAAAAGAAGAAGGAGAAGAAGAGAAGGAAATCTCATAAAAGAGATCTAGAATACAAGACCCGGCATAAAATAATGCCTAAAACCTAGTATCATGGTTGTAGAGCATCTATATACATGACTATAAAAAGAATACAACCCTTGATGGGGAAAACTACAAAAATGGCTATCTAAGACCCGACTAGGACAGTTCCAATGCTGAAAGGAAACAAGTCAGCAAGGACGCCAAGTGCTCATAAAATCTCCTAAAACACCAGCTACTGCGCTCGATCATGACCGTTAGAAAAACTCATACTAGTACCTACATATGGAAAAGATGTAGAAGTGTAGCATGAGTACCAAAATATTGGGTACCCAGTAAGCATCATAGGTAGACAGGGCATCAGTAAGCATAAAGAAGGTAAGGATAAATCAAAATAAGTAGAGTAGAGGTGCATAATAAACCAACTAGAGGAGGCAACTACAGACGAAGCTAATGACTACAGTGAGAGGGTAATAATCATTAATGTATACAATATCGGCTAACAGATGAGGAGAATCCACTAACAAGGTAGGTCACCCCGACACTGACTCGGGTCATAAAAAAATCGTTCTCACATATAATATGCACCCATAGTCCCAGCATAACCAATGTAAGAGGACCTGATAGAGTACAACAACGTCAATAATGTAGCTACTAATATAATAATAAAGGTGATAAGGAAAGTAGTCAACCATACCGCAGCATAATGATTTGAAATATTCCCCCTTTGGGATGGTCCCTAGTCAAGAGGGCTATTAGAAGAAGCACGAATAATTACTAGTATATTCCCTCTCTGGAATGATCCTGATACGAGCATGGATGGAAACCAAGCTAACATGAAAAGCAATCAAGCTCCAAGACCATTTACAAGGAATCAAGC
>JBDJHY010846348.1:0-11340 GCA_039654485.1 Withania somnifera | reverse complement strand
ATGTAGAAAACTTATGCACATAACTCAATAAAGGAACTATATAAATCTCCTATCCTTCATTAAATATGTGCCCTCACAAGAAGAGAGTTACCCATAATCACTTATAAGTATACAATTAAGCAAAAGTTTGGGTATGAGAATAAAATTACACTCACTCTCATGAAGAATTCATAAGGTACATAAGATGAACCATAGGCTTTTCCTTAGTGTAGTACTCCACTAATGTGAGAATATTAAAGCTCAAGATCACGTAACACTTAAGAATTGTAATGTAGGCTAAGGGACGGGTAGGAGCTATTTGGATAAAAATATTGAATAGTCTCCCTAAGCACTTTAATACATCACTTTTTCATTTAGATCACCTTCAAAAAACCTATTTTCACCTCTTTTTTATTCTACAACTCTCTTTGTTTACCCATAAGCTAGCTTAAATCTTTTTTGAAAGGCATTATTTTACTATTTTTTATTCAAAGCACTTTAACTCTGTTTACCTTACTCCCTACCAACAACACAAACTTCTTCAACACTCCAGTAACTATTATTTTGAGGGCTTCAAATTCACTTTCTTATCTGGTTCAATTTTCACTCCTCATCAACTTTTGTTTGTAAACTAAATCACTTAGTGTTTTGGATAAATTTATGGTTTATTAAAATAAAGAAATAAGCTTCATATAAGGCTACAAAAAAATATGCTAAAGGCTCAATGGGGATAACTTGGATAATACATTTTGGGTAGATAAAATAAGTTATAAAACAAGGCTATCAGATAAATGGCTATATCGTTTTCGAAACTCAACATTTCTTATTTTTCTTTAAAAACATACAGTCAAGTTATAGACATTATTATACAACATGAAATATATCAAAAACCTCACACACACATGCAACATGCTCAACTGAAGAAGGATAATTAAAGAGACTCAACCAAACAATTGCACATGTTCAAATTTAATTTAAATTCATACAAGAGTGAAATAAATGAGCCTAGGTATCTCAAAAATAGTCATTCAATTTTATAACATGCTATCAACTTTAAAACTAAACTTGCATCATGTAAACAATTATATCCTAAAGAGTAACTAGCATATAATCCATGAAAGAGTCCTATTTATTAGTCCTATCACTAATTTTTTTCTTAAGATTATTATCATCCATCTATAGTCTGGAAAATTCCCTAAACTATGACTATAAATTTAAAATTTATTTCTAAAAATAAAAAAATGGATCGGTTCCAAGGGCTCCCTCCTCGAAAAAGAACAAAAAAAAAAAATCAATGGGTGAATGATGTGTGCTTTTACCTAAAGACTGAAAAATCAAACTAAAAGCTACTAGAAGAAAATCTCTTTGAATTTTTAAAGTTAATCCATGAAACAAAAAAAAATTGACCAAAAAATTCTTTAATCCACTTCTTCCTAAACAAATAAATAAAAAAAAAAAAAAAAATTCCCACCTCAAACTTGAAAAAATACTTTTCCCCCAAAGTATAAATCAAAAGTCTAGGTATACAAATACTTCCCAAGGCCTCTAGGTCAAACTAGCAGCATGCCAATTTTTACTTGTTTTTCAAGGAGTCCAGAGGATCCCACACTTTGTCTCTTTCATGCTCCTTAGATTATATTTCGGGTACTAAGACTTCCCCATAATTGTAAATACCAAAAATAATAAATTTTAAAAAAAACTACTCACTACATCGAGTTGCTTCCCATTAGGTGCCTGATTCAATGTCACGACATAACCTTAAACATTTTACTCCACCTTTAGGATATGAATCTCAACCCAACATCGAATCCATATTTATATATTTCACATATGGTGGTGACAAGAAGTGTAAGGACCAAGCATTACATATTGCATGTGGGACTGCTTGGCCCTTAAGTAAAGCATGTTATTTTTCTTCTTTTCTTTACAGGTGAAAAATTTAAGAATGTAGAAGCCTTTTTACTCATCCTCCCACTCCTGTACCAATTCATATGACTCCACTCCTATGTCATCATCCAAACATAATAGAGAAAAGTCATTAGAATGGGGTAAATACACCCAACTTTCAAACTTACACCATTTAAAACATGCTCACTTTTACTCTTCTCCTCATTGTCAGCCTTAAGCAAAGAATGATTGAAATTCTTCTTTCTCTTCCATAGATTGTTTAGTATCCACAACTATTAGTGATTGAACATCATATGTATCAATTTTTTTATTCGATTGGACCTCCAAGTCATGAATTTCTAATCTGAATGTCTCTATCTCTGTAAAGAGTTCAATTACCCCCCTTTAGTTAGGGTGCTGAAATTGTGAGACTATTGAGGAGACACCCATGAAATTTAAGATGTTGTGCTTGTTCTAATAGATATTTATGGCTCACTATGTCTTTTTTGTTCCATGTTTTTCCAATAGTGCCTCAGCCTTTTGTCATTAACAATGGATAAGAATGTAACTTACTTATCAATACAAATTTTAACCCTAGCATGTAACCCTATGTGTTTAGAACCCATTATCCCTATGGCTTCCCTCAATTCTTTTAGTTGGTCCTCTGACTACGTTGGACTCTCTATCATTTGCTTCAACATATCCATAAGGTTAGTCTTGTGTTTTTCCTCATTAACTACATAGCCCTACCAATGTAACAAACAAAAGACTCATCATAATAAAGGTTCAGAGGAGGGGAATATTATTTTGGATAACTACCCATTGACTGTCTTGACCACCACACATTTGATGTTTACTCAACTTAAAAAATTGTATAGGTGCACACAAAACGCTCTCTTGAATATCATAACAATTACCATCCAAGTGGGGTTCTTCACAAAAGCAACAAGAACCATCATTTAGCCACCATCTATCCTAGGATAACATACCAAGAAGAGTGATTGAAAAGTAATAAATAAATAAATAGAAAACATTGTACAAAATAAACTATGTACAACTTAAACAAATAATAAGAAAAAGTTTAATCCAAATGAACAATTAAAATTGGAGTCCCCGACAATGGTGCTAATAACATGTTTCATCTAAATGGACATGTGAGTGTATGCATTTGTACAAGTAATATAATGACTCCAGCGAGATGAATTTTTGAACCCACATAGACTTGTTGTTTACTATTCTCTAGACTAAACTAGTCCTTGTTTACTTATTCAAGAGGTATGATATAAATATGTATTGATTCTAAAGTAAAATCTAAATATTAAATAAGCTAATAAAATTAACTTTGAATATAAACATTATCAAGGAAGATTAAAGGGTTAAGACATACAATCATGCATATGTACAATTTACAGTCAGTTAAGTTGTTTATCATAGTTTTTTATTCTGGGGTTGATTACATGATTATGGAATTCAACCTATAATCACCTATTCATTTAACATCCCTATGATCAAGAATTAAACATGTAAACTAATTTTCTCTTCTCTTTTTGTAATCTAGCAGAGTATTCTAGGTATATTCCTAGCCTACTTGCAAATCAAGTCCTTATTTGATTAAAGAGAAGATATTACTACTTAAATTATTTTTTCTAACCCATTGGTTCCATTTACAAGTTCAAAAAATACTATAGATTTACTTTAATCATAGCTAATCTCTAAAGTAGTAAGTGCAAGAAAGTAAGTAACAACCAAAACACATGATAAATGACAAACCAACTTATGAATATATTATGCAATCATATTCGTAGAAATAAAAATAAAACAAGGGTGTATTATCCACTCATAATATTACTTGAAAATACTAAAACAATAACTAAATAACTAAAAACAAAGAGAGATAGAATACAAATCAAGAACCCCAGTTCTAGCCACCTTGAAGTGTCGTTTTACTCCACCAAGCTTGTGTTGTGTTGATTTTGTGTTGTGTATTTTCTATCAAACTATTAGTTTTTTTGAAATGTGTTTTAGTACCTTTTATATCTCGTGTTACACAAGTTCCATAAGTTTCAGGACTAATTTCCATAATTTCCCACTCATACTAGGACTTGCAGCACAAACTATTTGCAGGTTGGGAGGTCCATGGCTCTAAGATCCTGCCAAAGCACCATATTTGTTCTTATTCACCTCTATATATTTTGAAGAGACACTGGGGGGACATCAAAATAACCACTGCTATGCAGGTTTTGCTTTTTATCCATATCTCAGGGGCATTGGGTGAGAACCAGAGCACCAACTTTATTCTTGACTAAAATCACATCCTTTCCTTCATGTTAGCTTATATTTAGATTATTCCATAATAATATATCATAAAAATATGAATTTAAATCATAAAAAAATCTCTAACCAGCATCATTAGAAAACCACAATCCAATCTCCATAAAATGCAACTAAACAAGCATAAGCTTAACTAGCTGTATTTATCTAGTTTGCTCTTTTTTCCATCAACCTTTGTAGCTTGTGTCCAGCCTTATTTAATATCCAAATAAGCCTAAATATAATCCTATAATAGAATATTTTAACTCTCAACAAGAATCATTAGATCCATACGAGCAAATCTCTATACATAACATCAAACGAGCACAAGATTAGCAAACGTTCACTAGTTGTGCTCATGTAATCTGATCTTTATTCCCTTTTTATGGGTCATGTATGGATTAATTTAAATTAAAATGTAGCTACATAGTCTCCTAAAAGGGGACATCAAAATATTTATGAAATTACTTAACATAAATCTAATCAAAACTTACAAAGACAAGCACTTAAAATAGCCTATAAGAACTAGTCATGTTATCTAAGCTTTGTTTGCTCAATTTAGCTCTTGGATTGGTTTGAATGCACTACCATGATACTTGTAACACATTTAATCTAATACCAGTCTATCTACACATAAACACACTAATTTATTCTCAAAACTAAGCTCAAAAGTGTAAAGAAAATAACTCTTAGGAGTGTAAATACGCCTAAGACCACCCAACGCTCTTTATTTTCTCCTCTCTTTATGCTAGCTTACACATATTTTATTATAGAATTTTTGATTATCTTTTAAATGATTTTGTTCTTTTAAACTATATCCCCTACCCTAAACACATAAGCTTTTTAAGAGACCAACAACTATTACTTTGACTTCTGCAGTTTCACTATTTCCTTCTTTGAACTTTTCAGTCCTTAACAACATTATTTTGCACTAAATCATTTAGTAGTTTTTGGATCAAATTTGTTGTATACGAAAAAAAAAAAGGATAAATATTCGTACAATGCTAATAAAGAATACATTAAAGGTTCAATAGCGCGAACTGAATCATATATTATGGATAGATAAAAAAAGTATAAAAATGGCTATTAGTGAAATGCCTATATCATCTTCTAAATACAACATTCTTTATTTTGCTTCAAAAACATACCAAGAAAGTTCTATACCTCAATATACAAACACAGAATATATAAAAATGTTACACATATGACACATATTGAAATTAAGAAGGATTCCTATAGACTCTCAACCAAACAATTGCAAGAATTCAACTTAAAGCTAAAATCACAAGAGTCCTATAAATGAGCTTATGTGTCTCAAAGATAGTCATTCAAAACTAAATCTTTATCATGCCTTATAGTTCAACATATTTTCATCATGTTGTCAATTATAGCCTATCAAGAGCTCTTATATCCAATTAATGAAGGGTTCTATACTACCTAATGAATAAATTTTCCTCAAGAGAGTCGTCATTCATTCATCATTGGGAAAAGTACTTAATCTATGACTAGAAACTTTAAAATTACTCATACAAAAGAAAAAGAAAATAAAAGAAAAACTAAGAGGTGGATGAAGTGCTACTAAACATAGACTAACAAAAGACTCAACCACATTCTAAAATATAAATAAAAAATTAAAGCTAAAGACCCCTATATCCACTTAATCCCAACCAAATTAAAAGATTGCTACCCCACACTTAAAACAAACCTTTTCCCCAAAGTATAAGTTTAGGAATAAGGTTTGAAATACTCCCATGAGGCCTCTTGTCCTATCAAGCAGTATCATATCCATAAAAATTGGTCTGGAGGACCCTTTATTACTTTGTCTTTTCCCTTCTTCTTAGCTCATATCTAGGGTATATCAAACTTCCCCTAAACCTATAATACAAAAAAACACAAAAACAAAAGTGATTCTAAAGAAAAATCTACTAAGTAAAATGTTGGTTGCCTCTCACAAGTACATAATTTAACGCCGCAACATGAGCCATCAACTTTTTCTCTACCCCAAGGATTTGAATTTCACCCCAATTTTACATTCATCCTTTTGCTCCACTCATATGGCGGGGATAAGAAGATGGTGGAGCCAATTAATGGATGGTACATGTAGAACCACTTAGCTCTGAGTTAGGCATGGTAAATTATGTCCTTTTTGGTACAAACTTAAAAATGTAGGATTCTTATTCCTCATGTTCACACTCCTCCATTTGTTCAGATGACTCGAATACATGTCATAATCTAAAAATAGTATCAAAAAGTGATTTGAATAAAGCCCAATATAACCTACTTTAAAATTTTCTCTATGTGAAACATGCTCATTTTTACACATCTTTTCAATGTCAGTCTAAAAAAAATAGTTGAATGGTTGGAATTCTTCTGTCTTCTCAATAGGTTGGCTAGTATCCATGTTATTGGACATCATATGTCTTAATCTTCTTAGTCAAGTGGGATCTTAAGTTATGGACATCTAAGACAAATTGATTTATAGTTTGCATGAGCTCATCTCTCCCTTATTTAAGGAGTTTTAGGTGTTGTTCATGCACCTCCAGTAGCTGCTTACGTATATATACAAGGTGAGCCTTTGTTTTGCCTTATTAGTCCCATTAGCCCTTACAACATCACAAACAATAGGCAGACCATATTAGGGATTTATGGGAAGGGAATCAAGGGAATAAAGTTTAGGACAATCACACCAATGGACATCCTGACTGCCACACATATGAAAAGCATTATGCCCAAAATACTGGGTAGGTGGGCATAACCCTCTCCTTTGAACAATAAGGAAATTACTTTCCAAGTGGTTTCCTACATAGATACTACAAGAATATCCATCATTCAACCAACATTTATCCTCAGTTGACATATGAAGAAGAGTGGTAAAATAATGAAAGAGAAAAAATTATATACAACCTAAATAAATTATTAAAAAATGTCTAATCTAGATAAATAATTATCATAAAAGTCCTCGGTAAGGACATTAAAAACTCGATAGGACTTTTGTACATGCAAGTGAACACGGTCTTACAAGTAATATAGTTGACTCTTTAGAAGCCCGATTGTTGTACCCAAGGGACTTGTCGTTTAACTATTCACTAGACTAAATAAGTTCTTTATTATTATTCAAGTGGTTGACTATAAAGATTTGGTGGTTGTAAAGTAAAAGTTAACAGTGAACTAAATCAACGTACTAACTTGGGATACAAATAAGTTAAGGAAGCTTTTAGGGTCAATACGTACTCATGATCTTACCTAACTATGATTTTTCACTGGTTAAGTTATCTGTCATGATTGTTCTTTTACAGGGCTAATAATATGTCATGGTATTTTGAGTGTCTAACCTTTTACAAAATTAAATACCTAAACACATCGTTGAGAGGGATAGGTCAATCAATTCCATCTCATTAAGTTATCTTCCTGTTTAGTAAACAAATGGAGCAAACTAGGTATATTCCTAACCTAGACGAATATCACTCCTAGATCTCTCTAAGATGTGATCCACACTCTCTATGTTCGATATTGTAACTCTCTATACTTATTTCAAGTTCAGGTAAAGAATATACATTTATCCTAAATTTCTTGTCTCTTCAAAATAGTAGGTGTAAGAGCATAAGAACAACCAAATATGATAAACAACTCTAACCAACTTTAAAGTATTATACAATCATGTTCGTAGCCTCAAACCTAGAAGAAGGGTATCTAATAAACTCATAATCTTACATGATAATCATAAAACAACAATTAACAAGTAAAATGAAGAAAATTTAACAATACAAAACAAGAACCCTTGCTCAAGCCTCCTTGAATGTGTTTTTCTCCCAAGCATTGAGACTTTGTGTTGTATTGTTTGATTTCGTGTTGTGGACTATAAAAACTTTTTGTACCTAATTTTATGGGCATATTAGGTGCTTATATCCTCCAAGTCGTGTTCCACCATTCCCACAATTATTAGGAATAAGTTACACAAGTTTTCCAACTCATACTAGGATTAGGACTCATTTTTGAGTACGTAGAAGGGGTCGCATCGCTGAGGCCATTGCTTGGAGTGGGAAGCGTGTTTCAGGACTTATTGGCATACATTAAATTATAGAATATGAAAATGTGGTGGTTTTAGTGCTGAAGGCGGGATGTAGTCACAGTGGCACAAAAATTTCTTCAAAACAACACAATTTCACCTGGTTTTTCTTGTTAAGATCACTTGTTGTTTCTTGATCTAATATACTCTTTTATCTCGATTATTCACTCCATATATCTTTTTAAAAGATGAATTATCTCCTATTATAATATAAAAATAAATATTAGACCATAAATTACAATAAACAAGTCGAGAACACAGAAGAGCAAACACACTCCTTAATCCGATTAACTAGTTGAGCTTGTCTAGTGGTTTCTCTGATCGATTGCTTCTTTCTAGGTTGACTTTGAATTCCTACATAATCATGGTTAATAAAACATATCAATTTAAATCATAAATCCAGCTCCAAAAATCAATATAATCTCAATACAATCCAATCTCCATAGCACCAAGCCAAACAAGCACAAGCTTAGCTAGCGTTCACTAGTTACGCTCATGTAACTTGTTCCTTATCTCCTCATAGTTTAGCTCGTGTGTACAGCTTACATTGACGTAAAATTCAGACTAAATTATAAATTTTATCTCTTAAGATAATTATTAGTTCATAAACAAGGAAAACCTAGACAAAAGCACATCAAAACAAGCTCACTAAGTAGCCTAAGCTCACTAGTTATCTTGTCTAGACTTGCATTGTTATTTTAACTTTAAAAATAAGTACATTTCTCCTAAAATCATCTATAAACACAGTAATTTTACAATAATGTAACCATTTATACTCATAAACACACAATGTTATCCTCAAAACTAAGTCCAAATGTGCATAGATAGTAACATTTAGGCCTACAAATATACATAATATCACTTTCCTAATTTGGAAAGTGTTTGAGGATATAGATTGTTGTAGTAGTTTAGGTTATTCTATCCATTAATTAAAATTTGTATCAGTCAAATATGCCATTGAGTACATGTGGATTAGTACTCATGCACTATTTTTTGCATCTTATGTGAAGGTACCAAGACAATTGTTCTCGAGTGTTGAGATAGAGTCTATGCTTGGGTTTATTTAACTGATATTCTAATGCAGCTATTGATTTATACCAATGCCTACTGTATCTCCTTTATCTTTGTTGTTTATGTTGTGTTTCTTATATTAATATACTTTAGACAAGTTGTATCAAATGATTCTTAGAGGCTTGTACTTTGTGAGCTTTAAATTATGGATAGTTTTGTTGACTTCTGTACTTCCTTATGAGTTAAATTATCTGATTTCAAATTGAGAATTAATATAATTATTTATTATATATATTTACTTTATACCTTCTTGTATATTGTAGGTTGGAACACTTACGATAAGAGTATGATAGGTGCCATCATAATTTAGAGTTTTGGGTTGTGACAAGTTGGTATTAGAGCTCCAGATTTATTTGTCTCTTAAGAATAAGCTGAGTCTTTTGAATCGGTGTGGAGATTTCTATTATATATCTTGGAGAGGCTATATTACTTTTGAAAGGATTCCTTTCTTTAATTTTTCTTATCGTGCGTGCTTGATTCAAATTAAATTACTGAGATTCTATGTTATGTTCTCTGACAAATGGTGGGGACATAAACTATCTTCTACAGAGATGAACGAGTCCATTCTAATATCAGCACTTACTACCTATTCGAGTACATGTGGATGAGCTAGAGGCCATGGTTTGGACCCAATATTTTTTATCCTTATTTCTATATCATTTCACCCCTACACTTCAACAAACATTGATACTATATTAAAATTTTCAGGTAAAATATTAGGTTGCCTTCCAAGAATCTCCTTGTTTAGCATTATGGCACAATGTAGCTATCTGAATTACTCAAACTTCATCGAGATACAACTCATCAATCAACTTCACCCTATTGGTCACTCCTAAGTATTACTTCACCCATTATTCTTTCACTTAGAACCACTGACCACCTAGTTCTCAAGCTCAATCGCACCTTATGGAGATACTTTCACCATAGTGAATGGTTAAGACCACTTAGACTTCAACTTTCCAGGAAATAAGAAAATTCTTGAATTGAACAACAAGACCAAATTATCAGAGATAAACTCTCTTTTTTCAATCCTTCCATCATGGAAGAGCTTCATATTCTCCTTATAAAGGACTGAAATTTCATAAGATCAAAGCTAGAACTCATCTATCTCATTCATTTTCTCAAGCCTCAAGTTAGCAGTATCACTCCAATTTAGATTTAGCTTCTTTAGTTCATACAGTGCTTTGTCATCAAGCTCTATCGATAGATGACATGTTTTTTCCAAATACTAGCTGATATAGAAACATCCCGATGGGTTTTTGAATTTTGTATGGTGTGAACCTCAAAATCATTTTCATATTTTTGAAGCTTTCTTGTATTTCGAGTGTCGTTGTAACCGCCCCAAGTCATTTGTGTCTTTTTGGAATCAATAGGTTTGGTCTCTAGCGGTTGTCGTGGTGTAATTTCTTTACAATTATGACTTTTTTGGGGCTTACTTAGTTCATATGATCCCAAATTTCGTTTTTCAATCCCGTTGAGCCTGAAATATTGTTTATATAAAGATTTCATATATGAAGTTCTATATTCGTACTTCATTTCCATTCCAAACTTTAATATCTCCAAATTGGGGCTGGATGGGGGTCAAAACATCAGGATCGTATGGCAGTCGATGGGATGAGGACATCAGGGTCTCTATCGCATGGGCCCCTTCTATGATCACGATGAAGGCTTGGAAGGCCTATAAATATAGCTTCCTGGGTCATTTTGCACAAAAATTTCTAATCCCTTATGTTTCCTAGAGCTAAAATTAAAGTTTTAATTAATGTTTTGAGCTTTTAGTCCTTGAGATTGTATCCGGGTGGTTCTATTCCTAATTCTACCGAGTAATTTCTCATTTTTGTGTTTATTATATGGTTTTCTATTGAATATAAACTTCTAGGGCTTATATCTTGTAAAGTCCCTTCTCTCACATCTGCTGGAAAGGGGAATGAAGTGTACCTTATAAGGTGTATGGATACCTTTCCCTTGTGAGGCGCCTTTGGGCCTGCCTGTGTGGTGGGACCAGGGGACAAAACCGTGAGCGGGGG
>JBDJHY010846128.1:0-15061 GCA_039654485.1 Withania somnifera | reverse complement strand
AACTTTAGGCTTTAAAACACAAAATTGGAGATAATTCTCAACCGAGTTGCCAGGGAGCTGAACTATCGGTCCCAGCAAGTCATAAATGACTTGGGGAAACTACTGAAACACTCTAGGATGCATGATAACGCATATTCATAAAAAAAAGACCTTAAGGGTCATTACATTTATACTGAAGAGCGCCACATAGCATGGTACGTCCAGTTCCATGCCAAACTTCCAAAAGTGGCACGTCTAGTACCGTGTTAGGGCTTAGTATTTTTCCTCAGCAAACTTTAACTCAAATTGACATATTTCCCATTTTGCAGAGGACTTTCAAAAGTGACATGTTACTGACTTTTTAACATCTAAAAACATTTGTTTACAAGACTATATGACCCCACTCAATACCAATCTTCCTAAAGGGTAAAGGAACATCATAACACTCATATAAACCATGAAATACAAGCTATAATTGCATGGAAGATTGGGGGTATTACATTTCAAAGTCTAGATATTACTAAGGACATAGGGAGAAGTCTTTGAGGTGTTACGGAGAGGATCTAAACCCTAGAAAGGGATATAAACCCCTTCTATCGATGGATAATATGTGGAAATCTGTGGCTTCTCACGTATGTTGGTTATAGAAACTCCCATTATTGTTAGCTATCAGCCATTGTTGAAAGAAATTACAAACTATGTGTCTTAAAACTTTACTTAAAAATATGAGTTCAGTCATTCCTATGAGTTTTCATATCTCCTTTTAGTTTTGTTGAAAATATATTAATCATTGATCTTGCTTATTGAGCCAGTATTTCACAATTTATATATTATCTTAGACCATTCAGATGTTCAGTTTCAGTCAATCTTGTTAGTTGACAACTAAACATTTCCCAATTTTGGCTCTATTTAATTAGTCTAGACCTTACTTGTGTTTTATCCCCCTCTTTCCTTTGATGATTTATTTATACCTGTTATACTTGCATAAATTGCATTATAATGTTTAGTTAGATTTAGACTTAGCTCAATCAGTTGTAAAGTATTAGAGTTATATTCAATCAGTTGTAAAGTATTAGAGTTATGTTTCTGTCTAGCTTTTTTCAGCCTATTTTTAATAACATCAATCTATTTATGACTACATCGGCTTCCTACATGCCCATACATTCCACCTACAAACACATACTTTTCCCTACACTCAGATTGTAGATTTGGAGCACCTTCCCAGCTCATGGCTAGTAGAGTCAGCAGGTATCAGTCAGTTAATGGTGAGTCCTCATATTTTGAGGACAAACTTTTATTCCATATTAACCTTTCGTTCTACTTTTAGTTACACTTTTTTTAGAGTAAGCTGCGAGCTTGACCCAACAACTCTACATTTATTACTCGAGGCATTATAAATAGTTAGTAAAATAGATGTAATAACCTTTGAACTAATTTCATTATTTATTTTTAAAAGTTTCTATATCACTTTACTTATATTACAAGAATTCAACCATGTATACTCTTCCACAATACTTTTTTATATATGTTTAATGACTCATAATAGGTCGAGTGGTTTTCTTATGCCACTTGTGGTTTTAGGTGCCTATTGTGTCTAGGGAAAAAGTTTGGGGCATGATACATTCCAGGAGATATTCATGATTTAAGCAGTGGATAATATTCTAAATCCAAAATCTATCTATTTTCAGCAAATGTTTCATGAATCCATCTTATATTTCTTGTTTTTCTGAAAATTCAAATTAGGATTTTTTTATCTAATAGAAAATGATGTTTTGAGTAATTGAAAATTAAGTTTAACTCAAAATTTGATTAAAATCATATTTGAACTCTCCAAGATTTGAACTCCTGAAGCTATGGGTAACATGACTTTGAAAGAAAATTTCATATTCGAATCGAGGTTTTAGGTTTGACTTTTTAGACCCATTTTCCAATATGGGTATTTTTGGATTTATGTTTACATGTAGAATTTTTATTTAATAGATTTAGGCACGTTCTAAGGCCATTTGGAAGGTTAAGGCTCATTTTAAACATTGAGGCTTGTTATTCAACTTTGAGGTAGACTATTACTTCACATTTTTCATACTTTTCTTGGGTGGGAACTTATCATATAAAGCATGTTTATGAGCTTAGAAAATTGAGGATTTTCATTATATTTTAGGGTTATTTTGTGATGCCCGTATGGGGGATTAGTTTTCATTACTCTCATTTTTATTTATCTTGTATAGGGGCCTTATTTTCATAGTTTGTGTTACCTCTAGAGGAGATTTTTTAAAAATTCATTTTACAAGGAAAATTGGGTATATCATTAAGAGACCGATCATGTTTGAGAGACTTGATAGGACATGAATCAAATCCTTGATTTGATGATTTCTCGTACAAGCCTGTGATAGAATTTGAGAGATATTATTAATGATTTGTTTTTTCATGAAATTATCATCATGACTTTCATACATCTCCCATGCCACGATTCATATGAGTAGTTTGATATGTGTATCAGATAGTGATACATTAATACTATAAGTACTCTGATGTGTGTACCAATAAGGGAATACTTTGGTATTATGATAGGTCTAACGTGTGTGTCGGACATGATATATGACCTCACTAGTATCCATGGATTCCATCTTGGAATAAAAAAAATATCCAAGAGTGTATATCAATAGGATAGGCATGTATTGTGGATACCATTGGTATTAAAATTACATTTATTCATTCATGCACTATCTGTTCAAAATTGTTGTTACATGGATCATTATTTGTGCCATTGATTGTTATAAATTATAACTTTACTTAAATTTGGAATGTTGGATGACTATATCTATGAAATTGTACATAATTTATTTTTATTTGATTTAGTTCTCACGTAAGTTCAATCGGTCTATGATTCCTACTAGGTATAAGTAGAGATCCTCAATATGATTCTTTGCATCCTTTTAATACAGATTCAGGTGTTAGAGTATCTCATGCTTAGAATTCATGCAAGATATCCAATATCAGAGTTGTGATGATCTTCTAACTCCGAAAAGTGTTACAACTTGTTCTATTTACTTTTCATATTTTCACTTCCACAGACAGTTTCTTATGATTTCATATTATTTGGAATAATTGTATTAGAGTCTCTCTTATACTGTGATAGATGAGTGTTGGGTTGTTTTGGTCTCTTTTTTTTTTTTTTTTTTTTGGATTCAGTTTTACCTTATTAGTGCCATTTGATTTTAAGATCCACTTTTAGTTCTACTTTTAGTTATTGGTTGAGTATATTAATTCTTTCCGCATTAATTTTATGTCAAGCTTACCTTCCACGGTGAAATAGGGTAGGTCCATCACGACTCTTGAATTTTTGATTGTGATAGAAATTGACCAAAAAATACATAAGGAGGTCAAGACACAAAAAAATAAGTGTAAAATGTCAAAAACATTGGAAAATGCCTATCATTTATGTCACACCCAAGCTCACCCCCTAGACATGACGACGCATCTGTAGCCACAAGGTGGCCCCTGATGTACCTTGACTCATGCATAGATTTACTCAATCAACAATTAGTAGAAGCATTTTAAGTTTATAAGAAAATAGTGGTCAAATTTCAATAGTCAATCGTAAATACTAAAATAATTAATGAAAACTCCAACTCAAAATCAATTACATCGATTTCTAAAAGCCACTACAAACTGATTATTTGACTGCTAGAACAAGTCTCTAGACAAAAATAGAATGAAATGAATCTTAAGCCTCATATCTAAAAAATAATGAATGAAACAACTCCAAGGAAGTCTGGCCCCTGAATCAATGAGGAGTCGCCAATCTTATTCTTCTAGTCATGAAAGTAAATCAAGTAAACTGTGAATATTCAGATGGTTGGCCAGATTTGCAGGGTAAAAACATGCAACATGGAATATGCATTAGTACTTAGGATATACTGAGCATATGAGAGGTAATAATAACAAGATTACAATAATAAGATACCGTCAAGTCTATGAAATTAATGAACAGATTATATCAAGTTCAAATTCAACTCTCAACATCAAAAAGCAATAATATGCAGGTTTGATAATACCAGTTTAAAATCTTCAATTTTCAAGAGTACAACATAAAATTGTTTAAGTATATCAGAATCAATATATTTTAACAAAATAAGTAAAACTTAGTTAAAGCCCTTATTTAACACTCATTACGTCATACTGGCACTTTAAGCTACAAATGGGAGGTTTTATAACTGACGTACTATGAGCACCTAAGCTAGGAAGTCTAACATATTACTCCATGCTGGACAGGATCCCAATACATTGCTAATTTATGGGCACTCAAACTCCTAGTGGATCAACCAACACACTCAAAAGGCATTCATTTAGCCATAATATAATTATATATGCTTGGCAATATAGGTGACAAGGGATTTATGCCGAATCCTCGGTGCTAATACTACTCACAGAAGCTAACATATTAGACTTCAACCCTTGACAAATTGAACACCCTCAATAGAACAACTAGCCAAAATAACCATACTCTATACTAGTGGAACATCCTAAAATGGAACCAACTAGCCCAAACCCATACTTCAACAGTCTAAACTAGTGAAACTCCCTGAAATAAAACCTACTAGCTAAAAACTTAAGTTAAGCCACATTGGGAAACACTCTTTATGAAAAGACATCGCTTCATTACTTCATAAACACTCTTACTCTCAACTTTTAAATCAAGTTTGAAACTGTCTTTTAAAGACATTTTGAGTCTTTGATAGTCTTAATTATCCAAAACACTAAACATTGACAATATTTAAAATTTAGGCTTATGACCTTAATAAAACTCATGTAAGAACCATGACAATGAACACTCTCTATAAATTCAGTATTTTATCCATGAAAACATTATTACTTTACAAACTTTAACCATATATCAATTTCCTTCACATGCTTCATGATTATAACTTTACAACTCAATGAGGGACTTGCAACTCAAATATAGAATTATACAACTTCTCATAAACCATTTAATAGACACCATTTTTCATGTAATGGAGGGAAACCTTAGTACATAATATATTCAAGACAACCCTAAGACATGCTACTATAATCTCAACTTTTAAAACACTGGTTTTGGGGTACAAGGGTGAAAGGAACCCTTGTTCATTAGTACATATACCTTGTTGAAGCAATTTTTTAGAAAGAATTGATGGAAAAAACATTGCATTGTATCCCTCTAATTAAAGCCCTTGCTTTTGTTTTAGAGATAAACCACAAAGTTTATTTTATTGTAAGTTTTAGAATGAAAAAGGTTTCAAGGTTTTGGTCTTATATACCCGCCTAAAATAAACCCAAATGACTTGGGATCATAGAAAAAAAAGGTGGTAAATATCCAAAACATACTTGAGAAAAACAAAAAGAAAAGTGAATTCTAGACCTTCAATTGGCTAGTGACATAAATGATGGACAGTCAAAGCATTCTATGATCCATCAAAGATCTCATTGAAACTTGGAATTTTAACTTTGCTACTATAAACTTTTGGACTGATTGACAAAGCAGATGGAAGACCATCAAACCCTTCTACGATATGCCAATTATCTCATGGAACCAGAACTAGTCTAGAATTCAATGAAATTACACAAAATTCTTTTTTTAAGCTCATAACACATCTAGGAGGAATTTCAATGTGTAAAAATATCTCCCTTTGATATATTTCATCTTTAAATTAAAACGTAAGCTAAGGCAAGGGTAAAGATCTATAGAACTAATAGGAGAGCACAGAATCTCTCTCGAACATCAAAAAGTAGAGAAAACCATGAATAGGTTTCTCATACACTCAACTCACTATGCATTCACTCAATACTATCATTAACTCTAAAACTAGAGCATGAATACACTGAATGGGACTCATCAAATACTACAATGCTACGTGTTACATGCTACAAGCCTCAGACACTCTGAAGAAAATATGAACCAAGAGTCTATTACTTCATACTGAACTAGAACTAGGGGAAACAAGTATGGGCATCTACTTATCATATTTGCCTCTTCTTCCTATGTATCTCTCTCAACTGATTGGGTCTGCCATAACACCTTAACTAATCTATGTCTTTGTTTCTCAATCTGGGGACTTTTTAGTCTAATATCTACACTGGGAACTCTTCATAGGCCAAGTTGTATCGGATACTAATACTGTCAACTGGACTACTATGGATCACTCAGTCACTGCCTTAGCAAAGATACATGAAAGAAAGGATAAACCATTGCTATCTTTATCAAAAGGTCTAACTCATACAAAACATTGCTTCAATATTTGATATGCCATGATATTTTGTGGAGTAAGATTTCCTTTCTTACCAAACCTCATGACTTCCTTCATCGGAGTTACCTTCATAAATACCCAGTTATCTATATAAAACTCTAGATCTCTCCTTCTTAAATCAACATAGACTTTTTTCTACTCTATGCTTCTCTACTCTCAATCTCTCACCTTTGTTGCCTCTCCTACCTCACACCATTCAATTGGTGACCTAAATCTCCTCCCAGATCAAGCTTCAAATGAGGCTATCTGGATACTGGAGTTGTAGTTTTTGTTGTATAAAAACTCTATCATTTCTGTGGTGAAATATTGTACGGAGATGAACATGGGAACTAACACTCTCTCAAGTGATCTACAAAAATACAAAGTGAACTAGGTACCTCATTCTGAAACAATAGACAAAGGCACTCCATGTATCCTGACAATCTGATGGAGGTAAATTCTCTCATACTGCTCTGTTGAACATCTGGTGTGGATTGGCAAGAAGTGGTATAACTTAGTAATGTGGTCTACTATCACCAATATTGAATCATGATCTTGGGATAGGGTATATAGGTGGAGAAGTCCATATTAATCACTTCCCACTTCCATGTCAGAATACCAAAATTCTGTAACTCTCCTGATGGTCTCTGATGCTCTACCTTCACATACTGACAGTTAGGACACTTAGCCACATATTCAACTATGTCCTTCTTCATTCCACACAACTAACACACCTCTCTCAAATCTCTATACATTTTTATACCCCTAGGGTGAATAGAATACATGGAACTATGAGTTTTGGAAAAGATCTTTTCACTCAAACCATCAAAGTATGGCACAAAATGGAAATCCTAATAATGGAAAATACCATCTCCCCCCTGAAATAAAACCTAAACTTTTTGCTTCTGAGCATCACTCTTCAACTAAACTAGGACCAAATTACTATATTGATTCTTTTGCATCTCATCAACTAGAGATGATTCAAATCATTCTGCACTAACATATTGCCCAATCCTTAAGAACAATAAATCTTACTCCAAGGTGTGATTATCTCTTACCTCATCCACATCTGATAAACTGCCTAAAGATAATCCACTAAGGGCGATAGACACAACTTTGTCCTTAGTTCGATGGCACATAGAATGCATGTCATAATACTTCAATAACTCTAAACATCTTGTTTGATAAAGATTCAAATCTTTCTACTCAAACTCATATCGAAGACTTTTATGGTTAGTAAAAACATCTACATGCACTCCATAAAATAGTGCCTCCAAATCTTTAAAGAAAAAACTATGGGTGCCATCTGAAAATCATGAGTGAGATAATTATTCTCATGAACCCTAAGTTTTCTAGAAAAATATGCTACTACCTTACCATGATGCATTAATACATACCTAAGACCAATCAAAGAAGCATCACAATACACTTAAAACCCTCAGAACCCTCTAGAAAAGTAAAACCTGGAGCTAAAATCAACATAGTTTTCAACTCCAGAAAAATCCTCTCACAAACATACGACTATTAAAACTTCACTTTCTTCTGAGTCAATTGGTTCAAAGGAGAGGCTATGGAAGAAAAGCCCCAGACAAACCTATGGTAATACTAAACTAGACCTTGAAAGCTTTAGATATCAGATAGAGAGATAGATCTAGGCCAATTGCTGATAATATTATTTTTCTGTAAATCCACTTGAATACCCTTACTGGAAATTATAAACCCAAGAAGGTATATGATTAGATCCATAATTCACACATAGAGAATTTGGCATAAAGGTGATGCTCTCTAAGAGTCTAAAGAAAAATTCTAAGATGTTTCTCATCCTCCTCCTCATTTCTTGAGTAAAACCTAATATCATTAACAAAGACGATCACGAAAAGGTCCAATAATGGATTGAACATCCCTATTGATGAAGTCCATAAAGTTTACAGGAACATTATTCAAACTAAAAGACACAACCACAAAATCAAATTGTCCATAACGGGTTCTGAAATCTATTTTAGGAATATCCTCCTCTCAGGCCTTAAACTGATATGTCCATAAAAAATCAATTTTCGAAAAATGGCTAGCACCTTGAAGATGATCGAATATGTTATCAATCCTTAGGATAAGATATATATTTTTAATTTTCACTTTCTTTAGCTTCCTATAATCTATACACGTTTATATAGAACCATTTTTATTTTGAACAAACAAGGTAGGCGCACCCTAGGGAGACACACATTGACATATAAGCCCATTTTTAAGAGAACTGCTAAATAATCCTCTTAACTCCCTAAGCTATATAGGTGCCATACTATATAATGTAATAGAAATAAGTTAAGTTCCTGGAATTAGATCTATTCCAAAGTCTACCTCTCTATTAGGAAGGACTCTATGTAAATCATCAAGAAATACATCCACAAACTCTTTAACTACAAGGACTAACTAGATATTGGGAGTCTCAGACTTAGATTCCTTAACTCAAACTAAGTAGTAGATACACCCCTTAGAGATCATATTCCTAGATTTTAGATAGGAAATAAATCTACCTCTCTGAACATCTACAAAAACCTCCTATGCAAGAACGGGCTCATCAGGAAACTGGAAATAAACAACTCTATCCCTATAATTAACAGTGGCATAGCATGAATAAAGACAATCCATGACAAGTATGAGAGAAAAATTAATATATCTAACTCAAGAAGGTCAAATAGAATAGCTTTACCCAAAAAAAAAAGGAAACTATGACGGACTTTCTCAACTACAATAGAATCACCAGTGTGGATACATAGAAATACTCAGATAATCTTTTAGGACTGACTCCAAACTGTCTAGAAATATACGGGGAAAAAAAATAGGGTATCTCTAGGATCTAACAAGGCATAAACATCAATATCATACACTCTACACATGTCTATCACAATATCAGGTGACTACTCTTGCTCCTTCCTAGAGTGTATTTCCTATAACTGATTCTTCTACTAACTTCCACCGATACTAGAAAAAGTAACGTACTAAGTTGGTCATTCTACTAGTACTACTTCTCGAGGATTAGTTTGACCTTGATTACCACTCTATTTAACTATAGGGAAATTTCTCTATCATGGCCCAGCACATTATATGTATAGAAGCTCCTAGAAGGACAATCTCAAAGGTTGTGATTAACCTCCATAACCAAAATATCTATCTTGTCTAACCCGACATTACCAGAATGGTACCTACCACACTTCCTACAAGTCGGATTAGCACTACTTTGCGAAGCTGGCTGAATTGGCCTACTCTATTAGCTCTTTTGATGCTTGAAGTTCTATGATGGAGCACTAAAATATGAATGGTTTAGTCCCCTATAATTATTCTACTTCTCCCTTTGACTCCCACCAGAGTTAGGTTTGCTAAAATTGGAATGTTTTGTACTTCTTACTTAGGTTCTCTCTCCCACGAAACCTTGTACTTCTTAATATGCTTAGATGAACCATAAACCTACCAATGTCCATGTCACTATTCAATGTAGTATCCTTCCTTCCTTTATCAATTGAGGGGAGAGGTTAGAAATAAACATATAAATCCTATTGTGCATATCAGTAACTATCTCCATTGCATACTTTAAAAGTTACGTGAACTTTATCCCATACTCAGCTACCAACATAGAGCCCTGCTCCAAACTCAAAAACTCATGGATCCTCTCCTACCTTTTCTCTCCCAGAAACAACCTCCCTATAAATGCCTTCTCGAACTAGACCCATAAAGGTAGAGTTGTACCTACCACTCTATTCTTTCTCCACATATCACCCCAGGACCTAGAAATATCTTTCAACTAATATAATGCTAATTCCACCCTATATTTATCATGTACCTTAATTATATCACAAATACAATGAACCTCATCAATGAATTTCTAAGAATCTTCTCAACCTTAGAACCATGGAACTCTGTAGGACTCATCATCAGAAATTCCCTCTATCTTACTACACCAGTATTAGGAGTTGATGCCCAAAAATTAGGACGATGACATACTTCTGAGCTTGAGAAAGAAAAGTCTATGAGAGTAAGTGAATCGCATTCCAAAACTCCATTGTAGTAACATTATCCTGCTGAGGATCTAGAACTAGAGGAACCTGCTCCAGATGATTCTTCCCTCTATCTTGAATATTTGGTTCTCTTCTAGGAGGCATAGTCTGAAATGTGCGAAGGAGAAGTCATAAAAGAACCTTAGAGTTAAAATCCAAAGCATGAAATTATGAACAAAAGGACAATTCCTAAACACTTAGTAGCCTCTTAGTTATAAGTGTGATGTAGTTCACACCAATAAAAGAGACTCTACCCAATGCTGGCTTTCAAACGTTCGAAGACACTTGAACCTAAACCTCTGACACAAAGTTTTTTCAAGCCCTGAGCTCACTGCTTGGACACAACAAGGCATCTGTAGAAACTAGGTGGCCCTGGAAGTACCCTCGGCTCATGTATAGATCTATTCACTCAAAACTTAGCGGGAGTAATTTAAATATATTATTAAATAGTGGGAACCTATTAAGAGTCAATCTTAAATATTAAAATAATTAATAAAAATACCAACTCAACATCCACTACATCAATGTCAGAAAGCCACTAAAAGTTGATCATTTGGCTACTAGAACAAGTCTATAGCTAGCCTCAACATAGAATGAAATAACTCCTAAGTCATAGATCTAAGAAAAGAAAGAATAAAACCACTCCAATGAAATATGGACAGGGAATCAATAAGGACACACCAATTTTCTTCTTTTAGTCAAGAACGCAAATCAAGTTAACTGTGAACATGTGAATGGTTGGCAGGATCTGTATGGTAAAACATGCAACATAGAGTATGTGCCAGTACTTAGAATGTACTGAGTATGAGAGAGGTAAAAATAACTATCTTAGAATAATAAGATAACATCAATCCTATGTAATGCATGATCGAACATTAATTAGCAATAATATAAAGGTTTGACAATATCAGTTTAAATGCTTCAAGTTTCAAGAGTATAAAATTAACTCAAGTAAATACTTCAAAATTGGTAGTTTTTAATAAAAGAAGTAAAAGTTAGTTAAAAACCTTCTTCAAGGTTACTTACTTTAGACTAACACTCAAACTATAAATGGTAGATTTTATAAATGACATACTCAAAGCATTAGGCTATGACATACCCCATGTTGGAGGGTCTCCTAATAGATTTCGTAAGTACAAGCACTTAAACTCCTGTTGGTCCACCAAGACATACAAAAGCCATACATTGAGCCATAATATAATTCTCCATTCTTGCTGACATAGTTTATAGGATAGGGTTTTATGTTCGAATTCTCTCGGTGCTAATACGACTTCAAAAAACTGATACACATTAGATTGCAAAACTCTTGACTAGTGGAACACCCTTAAATGGAATCACTAAAAGAAACACTCAGGAACTCAACTAGTGGAACACCCTCAAATGGAACCAACTATCCTAACAATAAACTTCAACATTCTAGACTACTGGAACACCCTCAAATGGAAAACTAGCCAAAACACTCGAATTAATCCACATTTTGCAACACTTTTTTTTAAAAGACATCACTTTATTACTTCATAAATTATTTTACTCTCAACTTGTAATTTAAGTTTGAAACCATCTTATAAAGACATCTTGACTCTCAATTAAGCTTAATTAGACAAGTCACTCAACTTTGACAATATTCACAACTAGACTTATGACTTTATAAAAAGTACAGTAAAAACCATGACAATGAACACTCTTTACAAATTCAGAATTTTATCCATGAAAATATTATTACTTTACAATCTCTAACCATGCATCAACTTCCTCAAGATGCTTCATGATTATAACTTTACAACTCAAATAGGGACATGCAACTCCAATATAGAATTATCCAACTTCTCATAAACTATTTAATAAATATCAATTATCATGAAATGGAGAGAAATCTTATCATATAATATAATCAAGACAACCCTAAGACATGCTACTACAACCTCAACTTTGAAAACTGGGTTTTGAACACAACGGTGAAAGGAACCGTTGTTTATTAGGTCGTATACGTAGTTGGAGCACTTCCTATGGAAGGTAGTGATGGAAGAAATATTGCATTAAATCCTAATGAAAATCCCAGCCTCTACTTCATAGAGAAACATCAAAGTCAATTTTATTCTAAGTTTGAGAATGAAAAAAGTTCTTAAGGCTTTTGGCTTATATACTCCCCCAAAATAAGCCTTAACAACGTGGGATCATAGAATAAAAGAGTGAGAATTTCTAAGAATTTCTATAACAAAGGTCTTTGTTGGGTTCCAAGCATACATGCAAGTTTACATGGTCTCACATGTAATATAGTGTCTTTTTCGAGCCGGAAATTGAACCCTCAGAGACTTGGTATTATGAATTAGGGTCATAAATGACTTTTATAGGAAATTCAATATTTACGCAATTGTATGTCACAATAGATAAACTTGTATTTTATACTATTCTAACATTAACTAATGAAAATTAAATGAGACTTGGGAAGAAACAACAAGTGTTGACGATATCAACAAACATTCCAAGGTTATGGCATTACACACATTCATATATGATCTCATTCGTCCATAAACATCATTTATTTCTCTAATTGTTGATGTTGGGGTTGAAGTTATTCATTAGGGATTTATAGTCCTCTAATCACTATTTATATAAGCCACACAACTACTTCAATTTACTTGTGTTGTGATTATTTAATATAAATTCTTTATAGATATCTTCCCTATTTAACCAAGTAAGTCAACTAAGTACAGGATCTTATCATAATTGCAAATCATGTTCCTTATTCTAATTTTAGATTCAACAAGCATAATCTCACTCCTTATAAGTCAACTAAGTACAGGATCTTATCATAATTGTAAATCATGTTCCTTATTAATATTTTAGATTCAACAAGCATAATCTCACTCCTTACACTTCCATTCCACTCGTCAGATTCCCTGATTAGTGCACTTTCACAGCTATAGGTTTATTCTAATGGTGGCCAATCAATTAGAACATGTTAATACCAAAGTGTAAGAATAATTAATCATGAGAAATAATTAAGAGTTTATCTTCAACCAATCTCGTACATTATGTGTTAGCCATAACCCCAGAACAAGGGTTTTTAGCTAAGAATAGTCATACTCAATTCATAGAATAGTAAATTTAATATGAACATACAAGAATTGAGTAATAGAAATGTCACGACCGAATTTCGCAGATCATGATGGCACCAACTATTCCACCAGTAGGAGAAAAAAACCCCATAGTCCGAAGCCGAAGCATAGGACTACTGTAGCAAATGCGAAAGTATAACAATAGTCAGAAGATAAATAAGGGCAAAAGTTTTAAAGAATCAATAAACTGCCCAAAAACCTAGTAACAGTGTCAAACGAACTACTAAGTACAGAAAATAACAACGCTGAAAAAGGTTTGATACAACTGTATCTCCAAATACATGGAGATTATATAAAATGCCTAAGCTGAAGAGAAGCAGGTAAAATCTGGACGCCAAGCTCAATCTGAATCTCTAAAGTAAACAAAGATACCAACGAACAGTTGGTTGTATATCCTGAATGGGAACTTGTACTCAGACCTGCACATGTACAAGTGTAGTATGAGTACAAGTTGTTGAAGAAACCTATACCCAGTAGGCTTCAACGGCCCACTAGGAACATAAAAATAAAAAAAAGTAAATAACGGTGTACAAGAAAAAGGTCACAGAAGCAAATAGTACAATAAGGGGAGCAAGATACTCAAATAAAAATCAAGTAACACATAGACTGATATCGCAAACTATTCACATAATAGGATCTCAGGAAATGAAAAAAAAGTATTCAGAATCGTTGCACAATATATATGAATAACAATGCAATAAATAGGAATCAAAGAAGATAGGAGAAGAACATGGACGATATACTAGTAACCTCAAGTGAAAGAGTAAAGACTGACTAATAGTGCATGGCATAACAATCCCATATGACATGAAGTATCATCTATCCAATAATACAAACTAAACAGTAAGAAGAATAATAAAGTAATGCAAAGAAAATGCTGACAAGTCCCCCAAAAAGAAGTGCAGCACATACCACAAAAACACACACACCATAGGCCTTATATCTCAGCCAGGGTACACTGAAGAAACCAAGTGCAGAAAGTAAGCACAATACATGAAGTAACAAGTCCTGTGTAAGCATCTCCTCCGGTACTCATAGGCCCAGCAAGCAGAATCCATGGAAGGATCACGGTCCATGGAGATACGTCACTACACACAATTCTAATGTTATCATAACCTCACATCCTAAATCATAGAGCCTCTAAGGCCTCAATTCTGGCATCTCGTGCCTCATATAATTAATATCGTCAAGTCCAACTCGACCAGTCAAGGCGTGCAAGATTGTGTATCATCATATATCCAGAAATTCCTCAATAATTTGGGTATTACCATGTGTCCATGACTAGTATTGCCAATAGTATCAAAAGTTGTACTCTCTACCGTACGATAACAGATTCAAGTCCCAGCATGTAGTCATTGCCAATTCTAGGTCGGACTCAAGTGACAGCATTAATTTGTCAAATGATATTTCCCGATGACAGGGTGTAAAGCCTAGGCTAAAATAAGTAAGAATAGTATTACCGGGTGCTCGATACTATGTCGATTCTAACATAGTAAAAACCAATTACTTATATTATCATTAAGTATTCCACTTCCTTTGCTCATATCGTTATTCATCCTCATTATAAAAATTTGTCTTTAGCCTCTGCAGCTCAAAATCAAGTGGTGATACCAGCCCAATCCCAATTCTCTCTCATCAGAGCCATAGGCCC
>JBDJHY010846019.1:0-15062 GCA_039654485.1 Withania somnifera | reverse complement strand
AAAACCAGGCAGCCTCCAAAATGAGCTTTGGCTAAACTGAATTTCCACAAAATAGCTCAAACTCAAAACAAAAACCCCGGGACATGAACTCAAGGTCCACCAAGACCAAAGTTAGCATTTCCTAGCTAACGAAACTGTCTAAATTTGATTATAAGTGCGTTTACAAATTCAGTCTCGATTTCCACCATTTGAAAATTGAAACTTCTAATAGGAAAATGGAGATAACATACAAATGAGCTAATAGAGCACTGAATTATAGGTCTCGTCTAGTCATAAATGACTTAGGAAGACTACCAGATGACTCTAAACACTAAAAAATGCAGAAAGCAAGAAAATGACCAAACAGGTCATTACAATATCAAAAACTAAATAGGAATTTTGTCATTGAAAGTCAAAGAAGGTCAATACTTGAAGACTCAAACTGGTTAGGGTATATGGGGCTCATTTACCCCTTCCTATACCTCAGACAATGCAACCAACATACAACGCGTGTCCGGGAGACCTTCCCTACCTAGAACTCTTCTGAACCCCAGCTAATTAACAACCCTCTAACAAGGCCTCTAGCTAAAATCTCAGGCCAACACACCCTCAAATAGACCAACCTCACCCAAACAGCCCCCCAAAACTAGAGCATAACTAAAGGTCAAGATAAAACCATGCCGACAAGCCACTAAAACTGACTAGAAACCGTGAAATCTAAAGAAATTCCCAAACTAACACCTAAGAACATAACCTACGTGATCCACCACTAAAAAGAGCACAACTGAACCACAACACTGCTTCACCCCTGAACTCCCGACTCTGGAAGGCAAAATGACATAGAAAGAAAAAAAGAGGTAAGAAAATAAAAAAAAATAGAAATACAAGGTCTAGGGAATGCATCGGAAGAAACCCAATCTCTAGACCTACGAGCAAAACAAGACAAACCAACAAGTGCCCAAAAGTTCCCACCATCCATCATACGGTATATACCGGGCATTGCTAAGGCAAAGGTCATGGAGAAATGGCTTAGAAACACATAAAAATCAAGGAACCTGACCTCCTACAAAGAAAACACATCCTAGAGAAAAACCTATAGGCTCCCCCCCAATCGGTTCGTATGTCATGCCCTCGCACTGATAATGCACATAACCTAACTATCCATCCACCACTAGGATCTGGCCTACAGGAACCCCAATATTTAATCACAGGTAAAAAGTCACGAGGCATAAATATTAAAAGGCAAGAAATAAAACAAATCATAAGTCAGAACAGATCAAACCAAATGCTAAAGCTGAAGTATATCCCAGCGACATCATCATCACCTTCTGTGGATCTCGCCTTGGCCCAATCTCGAAGAGTAAACAACTGTTGACGGGCCCCACCGTGGCGGCCCCCAATTCTATCTCACTAATATATAACCCTAGCGCCCTATCCAGCTCTAACGATGGTGCTGCCTGAAGTGGATGCACTGGAAGTGGTGCCTGAGCAGCTACATGCCATGGACAATCCTTGGCAAAATGGCCCTGATCCCCATACCTATAGAGATCCTTTATGGAATGATCTCTGTAAGACCTAGGGTAGTCCTTAGCATAGTGTCCTACCTCTCCACACTCAAAACATCTACCCTCGACTTGAGCTTGACCATTGGATCCCTCAACATGCCTCTGCGAACCTGAACCTAAGCCATTGGCTGGCTGACTACTCAACCCACTACTTGAGGTCTAAAATGAGTCCTGATGCTGCTGGATAGTCTGGATCCCCTAATTAAATCATGTCTCTCAAATATGGACCCTAAATAATTACCCTGATGGCGCTGCCTCTTTTTGCTGCCTTTTGGGGCCCGACGAGCAAACCTCCATGCTGCGGGCATGGCCTGAAAAATCCATAAATGAATTCTGTTAAAAAAGTAGCCACTCGACCTAACTCTATAGGTCCAGGCTCAACTTATATTCAAAAAAGAGAATTCGCTCCTCCTCTGAAGGCAACAGGTCCCCGGCGTGTCTAGATAAATAAAGGAAATAGGCCTCGTACTCTGAAACTGTCATAGGCCTTTGACGCAACCTTGTAAATTGGGCCCACAATGCCTCACAAGTGCTCCTCAACACAAAATGGGCCATGAAGGCCTCCTTGAACTGTCCCCAAGTTAGTGGGGCTAATCTTGGTGGCCTGCGGTCCCTATATCCTCTCCACTACTAACTAAAAGCACACTCTAGAAGATATGTAGTAAAATCAGCCCCATGAGTGTCAAAAAGCACCAGGGTCCTCAAACACTCCTCATATAAGGTAATAAACTCATGGGGGTCCTATCCTGGTACCCTAGAGAACCTTGCTGACGCAACACAGAGAAAGTGATCAAACATCTTCCTTACCTTATGTGATGTAAGGGGTGTGGGAACGACTTGCTGTGGAAGTACTTATGTAGGAATAAGATGTGGTGCAACTGAAGGAGCTGGTGGAAAATCGGTAATATGAGGAACCTGGGGAGGCTAAGAACCTTGTGCTGCCCCTTAAGCTGAACTCGGTGGAACATCTAATGGTACACCGCCAAATATCATAAGCATTTGCCATAGAAGTTGCCACACTGTGGCCATTTGGGGTGGTGTAAAGTGTTACTGAGGTGCTGTAGTAGACTGCCGAACCGGCGGTAGATCAGTAGAAACAGTAGTTTGAGGAAAGGATTCCAAAGTGGTAAGAACCGGCTGACTACCCGCTATTGCCCCATCTCTACCCCCGAGTGAGGTCTCATGAGCATCTGAAGAATGATCTCTATCAACTAGAGAACCACGATTGCGTACCATATGCAAAAAGAGCAAAGTTAAATAGACACTTACAAAAACCGACACGAGTACTATGTACGAGGAGAGTGAAGAAAGAAAGTTCATTCCTATAGCATCCTGTAGCCTCCTGAAGATTAGATGCAAATATCTCTATACTGATCTGCAAAACTCAACCTATACTTGCTCTATTGTCACAGAAACCAAGGCAATCTAAGCTTTGATACCACTCTGTTAGGACCCAAAACACGAATAGTGATGACGTCTATCTCCCTCTACTAGACAAGCCCCAATTCCTGGGCCCAGAGCGATAAGCAATGAGCCATTAAAATGGACCAATAATAATAAAGCAATAGAAGGAGGAAAGAACAACAAAAAAATATACAACACCTCCCAGGACTGGCGACTGTGACAGATGGAGTTAATTAACTCAGAGTATCCAAAAGGTAATATATACAACTACTCTAACATGAGACAAATACAACATTCTACCACGAAAAGGTTCAGTCCGAATACCGGATCTTTCCTTGATCTCCGAAACGACCTACTACCTACTAGCCCAAAATCAACATTCCGGAGCTAATGGAATCATCGAAATTCTAATTTGACACTTTGATCACCAAAAGACCACCCATACTTCATAATGAGCTTTGGCTAAACTGAATTTCCACAAAATAGCTCAAACTCAAAATGGAAACCCCAGGACACGAACTCAAGGTCCACCTAGGTCTATCTAGTCAATGTATAAGACCCATACACATTTCCATCAATCCCACTATCAATGTCAAGAGTCAATCAAGACCACTTAGGGTCATGTCACAACCCAATTTCTTGGATCATGATGGCACCTACATCCCACCATAGAAGAACCACCCAAATAGTACGAAAAGAAAAAATAATAGATAAATACGGAAGATAATATTATAAATAAGGATAAAACATGCAGAATTCTAGTATAATAAAAGAAATCCGCAAAACCTAGTAAACTAGTACATGATCCTCTAAAAAAGATAAATATAATTTCTGAAGTTAAAATGTAATATCTGTCTACAATATACAAATGACAAAAATGAAAAATAGGGAAAGTTAAATGAAACTTCGAAGGCCAAAAGTCATCATCTAACCCAGATCAGGATAATCAGCACTATCACGAATCAATGGTGAATACTCGGAATCAGGTATGCACCAAAAAGATGAATAAGTGTAGTATGAGTACCAAAAACAACGGGTACCCGGTAGGTTAGGTGATCAGGCTCATATAAGAAATAAAAGTAGTAAATAGCATATAAAGAAGAAATGAGTCAGAGAATTAAAGAGTACAAGTACAGGCAAGTAGTCTAGCTACAGATAAGTGATGTAAACAAGGAATGATTAATAGAGCTAGCTAAAATCAATAACAGAAGAACTCAGCTAAAGTGATGAAGTCATACCTGGGTCCTTTCAATAGATAATTGAATAAAGAGAATAAATAAGGACGGTATACCGGTAAACTCAATAATGTTTTAAGAAAGAAAACATGATCAAATAAAAACCCATACATGACTACTAACTAAGGTCATGAGAAAGAGAACATGAAGTATTAACTACTCCATATATATAAAGAATCAAATAAACAGATATAAGCCCGTTGGAATCCAATTCTACCAGAAGGTACAAATAAGTAAAACTCATCCGTTAACATCCCATACTACTAGAAGGAACAAACAAGAAAACAAGTATGGGAAGTAACCAGCCATGAATCCAAATGATAATGGTGCAGATGAAATATTGATTCGTGTGCTCCTCCTCCGAGTTCAGTAGAAAGTACCCATGGGAAGATATCCCATATATCTAAACTTATACCCTCTCCCGGTCACATGCATATTAGTGTTGGAAGAAGGTCCCATGGAGGGAATACCCGCATACAATCTCATAATATCAGTGCACATATAAATGTCAGGCATTCCTCCGGTCTAAAAATGTAATCTTGGCAGATGCTTGACCTTCACCAAGTTTGGATTTTGTATAATCAATATAGTCTCAACCGGTTCTTGTCCTTCACCAAGTTATTTATAGAGAAACAAACTCTTCTGCAGATTATTGATCCAACAAGGATAGAGGGAGCAGGGGTATAAGCTGGGGCTTTTTGAATGGGATTTTCTGGATGTCCTAGAAATAAGGCCTGTGAGATAAAATCAGAATTCTCTAATTTAATAGAGGCAGCAAGATCTGGGTGACCAGAGTGATTAGCATCTTGATCAGCTTAAGAGGAAGTTTTGCAGGTTTGTGAAGGTTGCACGAAAGTAGGTAAGACAATGATGAACTCATACATGAAATGAAATGTCGTATAGATAGTTGGCTTTAATTGATAGAGATAGAGAAAGCACCATAAAGATCAATTAGCGATGTTTTGGACATATACAATAATAACTTCCTACTTATCTCATGATGTGAGATAAAAATTAGGAATGTTCTTATGTAATAGAGTCGATTCATTAAAGTCTTGAGAAACAGTGTAAGATAAGATCCTAAAGATAGTAAGTATTTTCTTTCTTATGAAAGAAAGTCTTTTTCAACGATTCTATATAAATTTATCTATGAAACTGAGATAGTTAACTTGAATAAAATTTGAGGGAAGCTTTTGAGGATTTGAAAATACTAAAAGACATAGAAACCAATATATTGGAACAAATCATATAATACCTAGAAAAAAGAGAGGTAAATGAATATGACGTGGAAGAACTTTAAGGGGTGGATCTAATTCAGGTCAAACGAAGTGAGAGGGTGGATCTAATTTATCTCGAACGCACTAGTATAATCAATCTAATCTCAATAGATGCTTGGCCTTCACAAAGTTTGGAGCTGGCACAGTCAATATACTCTCAATAGATGTTTCGCCTTCACCATGTCTGGAGATGGTATAATAAATATAATCTCGATAAATGCTTAGCCTTCACCAAGTTTAGAGCTAATATGAATCATCGATGTAGGTCGCCCTACCATCACTAAGTACACTCAGATCATAGTTCTAGGTGCATGTGCTCGGCCTTCACCGAGTCTAACCGATCAAAAACTCAATATCCGTTCCTAGACTTTATTAGGACTAAAAACAGGTAATGACTAAGACTTAGCATCCGACATCCAGTTGAATCTATAAGTGTTAGAAAGGTCATGCACCTAGTGCAAGGTACTAGGGCCTGGGATAAAATAATATAAAACAGGCATAAAGGCGCCCAATCGACTTAGGTCTTTAGAATAAATTGGGAAAACCATATAACACCTTTTTTAGTTAAATCAACTTCATATCAATATTATCCAGGAGTATCAGAATATCTATGATCATATCAAAATATCTATGCTGAACTTTCATTATCAGAATCTCAAGTAATGCAAAAATTAGTCCTTTAAGACCAACTCAATATCTAAAAATAGGCTCGTAGACCCATACACCATTCAAATCAACAATATGGGGATCTCGGCCATAAATAGTGGAAACTAATGCATCAAATATCAATATCACGATGATGAAATACATGAATAATGGTGAACACAATCACAATCAATGGATAAAAAAATCCCTTTCCAGTCGTGCACAAGACTGAAATTACTACAACAAGCATAACTAGTGAAATCGCTGTCAGGGACTCACAGAAATTCCCAATAATCCCACCATCTATGTTCCAGAGTGAGTGCATATCATATGTTAATCTATAGTCAAAATACAACCCAATACGTAATCAAGAACCAGATAAAAGAGTGGACAGGGTCAAGGGTATCAACCTAAAATTCTCAACCCAAGGATGCTAATCAACACTATTATTTCCTATATAATCCAAGTCTAAGATCGTAAGTTGTAGTATACCTTTCCTCCAAAGACAAGCTCGTAAATATAGCATAGAAGATGCTAGGACTACTCTAAATCTCCAAAGATGTGCAAACGAATTTCGACGAACTTGCAACTAACATAATCATAAACTACGTGTTAATATGAGTCAAACGATGCCCATAAAGTTGTCAAAATATGGGTCAAAATGGACCTACCGGCCTGGAAACCCAAAACTCCAAAAAAGGTATCAAAATATTCCCACAGTGTAGTGAACGTGTACCCAAAATTTTGAACCAAAACAGGAAAGAACTACTCTTGAAATGATGAAATAAAGTGAATAACACACTTGAAGAATTTGGGAAATTTTAGGAGAAATTTGAAGAAATTAAAGTGGAAACTTACAAATAATGGTTAGGAAATTGAAGAAATTAAGTTTCTGACGTCAACCAATCTCTCATACAAAGACCCAAGGATTTTTTATGCTCAATAATGATGTTTTGAACAAAGAGGAAGGAGAAATTGAGGGAAAAATCAGATTTGTGGCTTTTATACTGCCAAGTGAACAGTCCTCCGCGATCTCGGCATTATTCATTGAAAACGCAGGAAACAGGAAGGCAAAAGCATTGCGATCGCATCATAAAGGACCACGATCGATATAGAGGGGTCGTGAACGTGAAGAACAAAATGTACTAGCTGACAACAAAAATTTCAGCCAACTTTTAAGACTTCGAATGATGATTCAGGATACATTCAGAACCCAATGAACATAAATAAAAAATGTAAATTATGAAAAGACACTTTGGATTCAACGCCACTGACGAAATTTTGATCCGGGATTTTTTCTATAAAATATTGACTAAAGTTTACCCTCGGCCTAAATTACATAAATTCCACCCGAGTATTCGAAATGAGTTCTCCTAACTCGATGCCCAAAAGAACACTTCACCTAACCCAAACTCAACATTCCAGAGATAACGGGGTAGTCAGATTTCCACTTCTAGGCTCTAGTCACAATATGACTAATCAAGCTCTATTTATGAACTAGAAAGCTCATAAAATACGCACGAGATAAACTTACAATAAAGGCTTCCGGTCATGAACCAAGAGTTTATCTAGACCAAAATTTACACTCCAGAGCTAATGGAACTATTGGAATTCAATTATGAGATCGTTGTCAATGATTGAACAGAGTAAACGATATCAAAAGTTAAGGCTTTAAAATAGGAAAACAGACATAACCACAAAAAGAACGACTAAGGAAACGAACCACTGGTCCCGATAAGTAAGAAATGACCTTTCTCAGCTACAAGAAAGTTCTAAGATGCAAGTAAGTGCAAAAAATATGAAAATGACTGAAAGGGTCATTACAAAATCTACTACTAAAAAGACTTTCATCCTTAAAAGTCTGAAGAAGAGGGGAAGGAAGGCATCGAACTACGAGATAGATTAGACCAATTCACACAAGACCTTCTCAACAAATCAAAAGGCTTCCCAAGGAAAGGGAAACACATCCACAAGACCCAAACTGCTAGAAACTCCAAAAATCACCAACTTTTCCAATACAACAAAACTGGAATGATCACAGGCTCTCATAGAAATTCCAAAGCATTACTGAGACTGAATAAACTCTTTTCGAAGTACCCCACAAATATAATATATAATCTAATGGAGCCAACCAAGGGAGAATCAAAAAAATAAATTGCCAAGGAAGTCCAAAATAAAGAATCAATTTACATATCAAACAAACCAAGCACCAAACCAGAAATCATCGACCAACTCATTACTAGTAATCCCAACTTAAAACACATCACATAATTCTAAATAAAACCCATAAATGCTCATAACATAAGTCTAGATCGCTAAAACACAATTACTTCAAAAATCATCATCACTAAAAACAATTCTAACAAGAGAATAACTCAGTAACTGACTATCAAACATCCAACCATGACTTAAACCAAAGCCTCAATACTGATAAATAAAACCGAAAACTGGGGTTTGACACAATAACCAGTAATATCATAAAAAATCTACCACTAGTCATAAAACAACTTAAACAACTCATCCAAGATAGAAAAAACCTAACTGGTAGGAGAAAATAAACCAACTAGACTAGTCAAATAATCTTCAAAACAAAAAAACCCAAAAATAAATTGATAACAACCAAGAATAACACATCCCAAAAACAATAGTAGACTTGCTACATAGATTGAAATAACTTGATATCGACGAGATAAATTTTTGTGAACCCTAATACATATCAAAATAACCCTTTCATAGATGGAACCAATAAAATAATAGTCTTTTGCTATAGCTCAAGTGTAGGCCTTCCTTGTCGAGTCAACTTACAACCTCGTGGGAATTTCCCACTAGTTGTACAATAGGCTCCAAAGGGAGTCCATCATCACTCACCTCAGACCCTAATACACGAACCCAACTACGGTAGGAAAGGTACATCACATGCAAACAAATAATAGGTTTGTGGACAGGGTTCTAAGAAAGATAGGCTAAGGTAGAGAGACACTTAGACTAACCTATATACACCATGAATCCAAACACAAAGGCCAAGCTAATCCAAAAACGAAGGATAGAATATCAAAGCACAAGAGTAATCCTAAACTAAAGAGATACCAATATTAACTCAATTATGTTACACCAACGATACCACAAATACCAATTCCCAAATAGTTGAGTTAAAATCCAAAACAAAGAAAAAACACAACGCAACTCAATGCATAACCGAATACCTAACTTTTATCCTACCTATGAAGTAAAGAACATATCAGAAGTAAAAAATCAGATGACCACTAAGCTAAAGAGAACCCCTAATAAATTGCTAAAACAGTACTAACCACAATGCCAACACAATACTCAAAAGGGGAAATAAGTCCAATCCAACCCACAATACTCCCAAGTACTCACATTACTAACTACATTTCCACTACTCTACTGTGATAAACCGATACAAGGCATGAAGAAGTTCTCTTCTCAATATCCAAACATTCCTCAAACACAAAACAGATATACAAATTCGCACTCAAGAAAAAATTAGAGAAGCTAACTTGAACTAACAATAGAATCACTGCCAACCATACGATGGGTGATTCCAATCCACTAAAACATCAAATATCAGAGAACCCAAATCTAGGACTGACTCCCTCGATCCACTACAAAGAACCAACCCAAGGAATAATAAAATAGATGTACCACAAGTATCGAGAACCTCTCAATAGAGCCTAAAACTAAACCTCAAATCTTTTCAACTCTTTGAAAACTATATGATAGAAAGGGGTGAACATAAGCCTAAATGCGCAAACTCAATAAACCACAAAAACAAGTATTGCTCAAAGAGAGAAGTTAGGGAAACACCACTACAACTCAACAGACATCGAAAACAAACAAGGTATGAAGCATTGAAGTAAAAATTGAGAGGAAAATCTAATCAGGCCCAACAACCTCACAGAACTTATCATAGCCAAAAAGACTATATGACATTGCATGGCTAAAGAATCAAATATGCAACCGTATAAACACTAAGAAAAACTTAAGGCACAAATGATGCAACAGTCTAGGAATGCGTGAAAGAACAGATAGCCTAATAATTCCCAAGATATCTATGGTATCCATCTATCAAGAATATCATAGCCTAAAAATCAAGCTCCTCAAAATCTATCCAACAGGATCTAAAAACATGATCCATTACCAAGAGATCAAGTAATGGAGTAGCAATAAAAAATAGCCTCAAAAGCTAAACTCAGCAAAAACTAAAACAAGCAATGAGAAAAAATGGAGGAACACATAAGCATAGAATCCAATAAGGGCACATAAAGCTCAACCTTAACAACTACAGTGACAAATAAATAGATAGAGATAGGCCTTACATATAGAAGATCAATAAAACAATGACTAACTAATCACAGGCTAACACATCAAACCTGACGTCACAATGACTGAGGTATCATGAGCACCATGACCAAAACGGGCGATAGATGAAACACTCAATGCTGAAATAATCAGGAATCTCCTACTTATATCATAAAAAACCCTGAGGGAAATCCCTATAATAGTGATTGGGGTACCATATGTTTGAGTAATGCTAACCGCCAGCACTACTGATGAACCCTCAGAGGACTATAAGGACTTAGAATCGACCCTTGCTGTAAGCAATCTACAATAATGTGACCTATAGCCCTACACATATAACATGGCCCATATGGTCAGACCCAATAAGATAACATAAAGGAATCTGCATGGCCTCCACAACTAGCTACACTCGAAAAAGGACCAATCAAAATCTGACAGACTCTTTCCAACAAAACCAAGTGGTTACCCATCTAAAGCCAGCAGAAATGTATGAACCAGCTTAACAGGCTGACCCTTATCTCCTAACACACCATCACCAAAACCACTCACAAGTTGTGTTCCTGCTCACCGTCTCCATATGCCTCTTGATATTGGCTCTCAATTTACCTTACGAGACCAACAACCTGAGTAAAAAAATGGCCCCCAACTTTAAAAGTTGAAAGTGCTTAACAAAGGGGAAAAATTATTCTATCAACAAAGCTCTGGTTCCTCTCATACTAAGAAGGAAAAATCATAAATGTCCATCTAACCAGCTCACAAAATCCTTCCTTATACTTAGCAATTGACAAGGGACCCTACTGTTAACTCGCGAACTCATACCTTGCCTGATAAATAATCCTAATATCGGGTGAAACCCATGTTTGTGATACATCACTCACACATCGCTTACAGATCTCAAATATCTAAGAGAAACCTCTTGAAGGAGACAAGGAAACATACCCTATTGGTACTAAATTAGGTGTAACATAAGTTGATCTCTAGACACCAGGTGGATGTTGAATTGGAACTGGCTCAGAATGAACCATAGAAACTCTGATAGGCATAAAAGCTCTGATGGATGTTAAAAGACTAGCATGTCCTCGACCTCGAAATTGTCCACAAGCTCACAGTTGAAGCTCTACAATAACCTGAAGTCCATGTCCACATCGGGATGATGTCAACAATCCAATACTAATCAAATCAGTAGTATATCAATAATCAACTGAAAATCAATCTAAGTTGTATCAAATGTACTATCACTTTCTTAGCCTATTCATAGGCTATCCTCCCTTAACGAGTCCATCTCATAACTCATAGGTATACCTTACTCGTCGTACTATGGTCTAGTAGGGAGAGTCTGTCATGCCTTATTTGTCCTTGCATCATAAGTATGATTGCAGTAGAAAGGGTGCATCCAATATAACTGATAATTAGACTTGCAAAGTGGATACTAAACAGAATAGGCCAAGTTACTTGAAAATAACGATACTAAGGTCTAGTATCCATCCCACTCTATTCAATTTATTTTGTTGCAGACTCTTCCTCACGCCTATTTCTTCCACTAAAAAAAATGGAATAATGTTTCGCTCTATTGGATACATCGGATCCCATACAACTGTCTCTAACTCACAAATATAGCCCTCGTGGGAAGGATACATCTGACGTAACTAAGGGGTAGACTTCTATGATAAATTATAGAAGGCTTAGAATATACCCAATACTGTAATCAAGTCTAGAAAACATACCAATCCCTACCTTACAAGTCCATAGGTGGTAGGAAGGGTACATCCCACATAACAAAGAATTGGACTCGTAGGATAGGTTCTAAGATATTGAGACCAAGATCAATACAATTCTCATTCAGAACCATCAACTCATCAAACATTAATAATAAAGTCATTTCCATTCACTTATTATCCCTTTCAAGGATCTTCATTTGAAATACAATGCATATAAAAATCAATACCACTATCATAATCAATTCACCGTACACACATGCCAATATTCAAAGTGGTTTGGACCCATGAGGGCTAACTAGGTCGTGTACTATTTTTCATCTCAATATTATCTAGAAAGATATTGACTTTGGTCACATCAGGTACATCGAAAATACATAGATAATTCCATCACCTTAGACTCGGCTAGAAAATAAGGTAAACCGTCACCTCAACCCTTGTTTGGTAAGATCGGTACCATGGTATCATCATCACTCATAAATCCAAACTCAATTGCCAAAATCTAATAATAGAAAAGTCACCAAATGTATAAAGTAATACATCACAAAAATAGTGAATAATTCAACAAGCCCCTACACAGGAAAAGTCATCAATCATAATATCAAATTGAGGAAAATAAAGACCACACACGTGCATAAATTTCAATCAAATACATATATCAACACAAAAATTTCACCAAAGCCTCTCATGGGTAAAATCATAACTAGGGCACCAAAGGAATATGAGATAGCATCTTAGACACCACAAGGCCATATTAATCCTTAATCCACAAAGAAAACAATTTTCATAATTAATTACCCATTTTATTTTTAAGTTATAACCCGACATGCTTGACTCTAGTGATTGGGTGAAATCCATAGCTACACCTCACAGAGACCCCATTTAATCCCCATTACTTCAAATTACAATAAGTTAATATGCAATGAGGACTCTACAAAGTTTTGAAAAAGGGTCAAGCCTCAACTTGCCTTAAATGAGGGAACTCTATCAAACTGAGGCCTTTCCTTCATGCCGGGTGCTCTCCTCTACAATATCTAATCAAATATGTGCTACACATGAGAAAATAAAAAATTTGATACCCATATCTATATTTTAGAGTTTGGGCCCAAAATCGACCCCAAAAAGCAGAAATCGAGGTTCCAAGAAATTTCCAAAAGTTTTGTTAAAAAACTAGTTTCCTATGTATCAAGGATCATAACAATGAAATTTCATCGAGATGGGAGTAAGAATTAACCCTCAAAATTGAAAAATACAATATCAAGGTTTTTCCCAAAATCACCAATTTTATACATTGAAATCACAAAACTGCAAGTTAAAATGGATAAATAATTAATGGATAATTAAAAATTTAATGATTAAAGAACTTACCTAATAGATGTTCTTCAAAAATTATCTTTGGAAATATGTGAAGTTATCTCTCTAGGTAAAAAATGGTGAAAATGAGGAAGAAAATAATTTTTGGGGTTTTTATATGCTGCCAGAGATTTTAGTCTATGTGAACACAACCTACTCAGTGCATTCATGTAGAGTAAATGAACTTAGACCTATCATTCTATGTGAGTGCGATCAAGTGGGTGCATTCGCGGAGAGTAAAACTCAGGCACCAGATAACATAAATTTCAGCCATTCTGTAAACTTTGAATGGACCCTCGAGTTTAGTAGGAACCCCGTGCTAACAAACCATATACGCTACCACACTAAATTTTAATTTTAGGCTCAATAGAACCATCAAAATGTAAATTTGAGGTCTCATTAGCCCGATACACACCAAGATTACTAAAAATGGAAACTTTACTCAAAATGAGGATTTTACACTTGGAACTTCTGAAAATATTTTGATCCTTCTTCTACACCAAAAATAACCTCTTGAATCCAATGGACTTGTCGTAATTCGACTACGAGCGTTCGATGATGAACTGTTTACCAAAGTCAAACTTTGGCCCTAAAACTCAAATTTATATAAAATGCGAAAAGCACAAGTTTGATAAATAGTGTATAAATGAATAAAGCAGAAGTATAAAGAATAAAAAATAACTGCCCAAAACCCGATATTAGTGTAATACGAAACACTAAGTACAAAACAAGGAATCAAAAGTCTAACACAACTGTATCTCCAAAAATACATGAAGATAAAAAGCAATACTAAAGAGAAGCAGGAAAAGTCGGACGCCAAGCTCACCCTGAATCTCTGAAAATCAATGTAGTCTGCATGAACAATGATCTGTATTCAAGGTCGGGCACCTGTACTCGGATCTTCATAAATACAAGTGTAGTATGAGTACAAGCAGCCGAATTAATCTGTAACCAGTAAGCTTAGAGGGACCACTAAACACGTGACAATAATTAGAGCAGTAAATAACGAAAGATAATGAATAGGGTCACAAAAGTAATTAGTAAATCATGAAAGCTAGCTACTCAAGTAAGAAGAAAGTAACAAATAGAACATGTATCACAAGCTAATCACATAACATGATCTTAGTCAATAAAGGAAAACGTACCCAGGATCCATGCGACAGTATATACGAATAATAATAACAATAATGGGGATTCAAAGAAGATAGGAGGAGAACATGGACGGTATACCAATAACCTCAAGTAAGGGATGAATGAATGAACAATAATAGATGCACAATATACCACATAATACAGAATGTCAAGTAACTAATGAGAACAGCTAAGCAGTAATAACAATACTAAAATAATGCATATAAACTCTTTCAAGTACCCCAGAAAGAACCGCAGCGTATACAAAAACACGCTCACCCGTAGGAATCACCATACTACCAAGGGTACACTAAAGAAAACAAGTGCAGAAAAGTAAATTCACACCATGAAGTAACCAATCCTGCGTACGTTTCTACTCTGGTACCCGTAGGTCCAGCAAGAAGAATCTGTGGAAGGCTACCCTATATATTCCTAGTA
>JBDJHY010845590.1:2997-15063 GCA_039654485.1 Withania somnifera | reverse complement strand
ACTAGAACTCGAATCGAATTAGAGTGAGATGTTACCAAGATGTATAGAACACTTTCTAAGGTTGTTTTAATCACTAGGACCGCCATTTCAAAGGTTCCCTCTGTCTTTCTTAACAGTTTACAAAGTTGGGAAATCTAATCGTCGTCTAGCAAAGGGAGGAACACCATCCACTTGGGCGATACCTCATTCCCTTGATGAGTCACTATCGTCCAAGGCAAAATGAACAGTTTGCTCCACCTCTTGACCATCATTTAAGGGTAGTTGTAAGAGGGTGGTAGGGGCTGGCTGCCATCCTCGATAGTTTTCCTGGGACGTACACGAGATACTTTAACTTGTACCCTTTAGCCCTTTTCTCTTTCACAAAGATACCCAATCTCAAACACCTTTTCCAATCAATTCCAAGATAAATCCGGATCAAACAACACCAATTTTGAAGTTCTTCAACAACAATCTATGAACTTCAACTATGAACAATAAAAACATCAAGAGCACTAAAATCCAAACTCACTCAAATCAACTCGGATTTGAATGAAAACTGAAAGGTTGAGTGCTTATAAGTTGGAGATTATGATTATCAACTTTTTATCCCCAAATTTTAGCAAAATTGTAGTCCTAATTTTCAACTTCTTCAACCTTTGAAGAACTCTATTAATGACGAACTCAAAAATTGAAGAAGCTTCAATACTCAACTAATTAACACCAAATTGAATCCCCACTCTCTTCTAATTATTTGAAACAATACTCACAACCTTTCAAGCCTGGAATTCTACTCAATTATGAATCTGGAAACTAAGAACATGAAAAACTTAAAATTTAAATTTTGGAAACTCACAAAAACTCTACCAATCTTCACCAAATTTAAACCCCAAAAACAACTTCTCAATACCCAAAAACTTTAGATTTTAACATGTCAACTCCAAAATTGAGTTCAATTTTCGGATTTAGAAGACGAAGATGAAGAACACCAAAAATTTCAAGTACCTCAATTCTTCTCCGATTTGAATGAAATTTGAACTAGGAGATCCTTCAACTTGAACTTGATGATTTTTAACTTTTTAACCTTCAATTCTTCTTTAATTGATCAAAATATCAAATCAAACTTGAGATCAACCTTCAACAATGGTAGATATGTTAAATCAACTCTGACTCGATTCAAATTTGAGATATGTGACCCTAATTACTAGGAGAAAAATTTCTAGTAATCAAAATCAACAAAACAAACACAAATTCACCCAGACCAAAATTTAAAAAATTTATAAATTTTTTGTTTTTTGATTTTTTGTGGTTTTTTGATTTACAACCTAGGATTGTAATCTAGTGAAATGAATTATCAGCCTAGGATATGATACCAAATGATATGATCTATGATATGAACCATGAAATCGATGAAAAATGAAGAATGTAGAAATAATGAAAAATAAAGGATATGCGGAATTCAATCACAAATTGATGTAAATTGAATTCCAACTCCATCAAAAGCAAGCAACCAAACGATACACCCACAAATGTAAGACTCGATTCTTTGATTAAGAAACAAAATCTACACAAGTAATCATAGATATGCCCACCCTAATTCACTCTCGTAATTCTCACACTACAACACTAAATGATTAGCAAGATAATCAAACTATCACTCATCCTACACTAAGATATGAAACGTGTTTGTTCTTACAAACTCATGAATTCATCAAAAATATTACCAAAACTATCTATAAATTTGAAAGGCCTCCTTTATACTGTGGCCGATGTTTTATTTATTAAACTTAAGCCCAAAAGTGACCTACGATGATAAATAAGTCCTTAAACTTTGGATTCCTTCCCATTCAATCCCTAAAGCCTTCCAATGCCTTTCAGTTGAATCGCAAACAATTATCCATACTCTCGTTTGCCTTCTTTGGCTCTTTATTATATACTTTACAGTTCCAATTGGTGCGTCCATAGATTTCTTATCTTGGATAATCGTGGCTTTACCATGATGTATAGGTCTAGCATGATCAGTGCCACCCGATATCATATCACTTAACCTCGTCCCAGAGTGTAAAGCGATGAGCCAGTACCAAGAACCAAAGGAAAAGAAAAAAGGAAAAATAGAGATACATGACATGAAATAACACCTCAGAACCTAATGTCATCGCTGTACAACATTTGTATGCATAAAAGTATAACATACAACGGGGTAAAAACTATAAAATATCTATCCAGAATCCAACTAGAACAACTATGAAGACAAAAGAAAGATCGACCAACATGAATGTCAACTACTTGCCTTATCTCCTAAAACAACACAAAACTAGCTCGCATGATTGCATCCTCTCCAATGATTCATGCTAGGACCTGCATTATAAAAAATTCAAAAGTGTAGCATGAGTACCAAAAATAATAGGTACCCAGTAGGCATGATAAGTAGACCAGGTCAAAGTAATCATCAGCAAGGTAAAGAGCGAATGTAAGAAAATAGGGAAAATAGCACAAAATGGACACTAGAAAGGGGTAACTATAGTAATATCTAGTAAGTGCAGTAAAGGATACGCTATCAGTGAGTGCAACATCAGTTAAAAAGTATGAAAGAAATGCAACTATCAAGGTATAACACAAGGACCTGGGCTACCAAAAAGCCATTACCAAACGTGACACATACTTGGAGCTCAAACATAACCAGTATAAGGGAGAACCAATAAAAGCATACAAACCAGTAATAGGTAAGCTAACACAATATCGAACAAGTGCACAAATGTTACTTATAAGAGACAGAAAGGAAAAAACAATCCTACTAGCAAACAAACCTAGCCGGCATCCCATACTATCGGTAGGTATAACTAGGAAATGACCCTCCCGTAAGTCCTGAAGAGTACAAATCAACATGTAGGGATTCCATGCAAAAGGGTGCTAAAAAAGTAAATAGTTCCAGTACACACCCTCCCCTGTTTATAACCTTGTAGCAGAGGGAACCACGGAAGCTTCCTTGTATACTTACCGCTTCTAATCAAGTATACCCCTCCCCCGACCATACAACATACCCTATACATATCAACCCGAGTCCGTAGAGGGATCTAATCCAACATATAAAATCCTCGTAAAAGCCAACTAGTGGCATAGTTATTAGGGAAAAAACACCAAAACCCGAGATCAACTTGTATATCATATCTTAGTGGAAAACTCAAGTCCAGCCAAATAGGCAAATCAAACTGCAGCAAAAGTTCAACTGCTTCCATGTAGGCAACACCCAAAAATCAGAATGCCAGTGATAGGGTAGTACAAGAAAATAACTCCATACCGCTACTGCAGTCGTGGATACATATATAAGAAATCGGGTTTTCATTATTACTCTGTCAAAATCAAGTTACCTTTTTAAATTATCAACACATGCTTGTAACATAGAATCAACACATAGACTATACTGGTCTATGACTGCTAACTGGAATCCATAGAATTGCTACCAAGCCCTAGTCATAAGGTACACCATTTCCTATCCCAACTACGGTCTTGAATCCCGAGTAATCACACTAAAGATGCCATAACTTCCTAGGGGGTGCTCATGAAAGGCTAAGTACATACTCATACAGGGGAAAACATAGAGCTATCACAACTTAGTCTAATACAACTCGCCCAGGCTCGATATAGAGCTATTAGTATAGGGTACAATATCATCATATATGGCTGCTAACTATCAAGAAAAGACATATTCGGCTATCTATATCTAAGTGACCACACACATACTAATTACACGCAACACTTAAGGCAAAACATAAAATAATCAACCTACCTAGATCGGCTCTAAAACCACTAACCTAAAGTAGGGGATAACTGCTAAGCTTTAACCACTAGTATAGTCCCTTCTAAACCAGTCTACTATCTAGAGTCAGTGTATAAATACTATGCACCACAGATTATATTCCTTCCCCAATCATACTGTGTTCTAGAGTTGGCATTGGACATGCGGGTAGGGAAACATAGTCCTAGGTTAAGTAACTAAGTTATAAGCTAGCTAAGTAGGTCATAGGCTAGAAAAATAAACATAGCAGGGATCCAACTAGTAATCCCAGTCTTGAACTGTCAATTTACCATACATATAACACACTTATACCAATATGAAAAAAGTAGACTGTAGCCTTCCTATATTCCGGTGGACAACCTAGAGAAGCATGCCCGAATATCCAAAGAAATTACGTACAAAGATTAAAGTCACACGAGGATAGCAAAAGAATAACCCATATGTAAAGATGAGAAAAACAAAACCCATCTTGCTATATGGATAATGGGGCGAAATATAGGATAAAAAAGGGTTTGTAAACCCTAATTTATCATAAAAATAAATATTTATACCAATACATAAAACATCGCTCATACATCGTATGGTATAAAATTAGGCTCAAACTAACGGTAGGAAATAAAGAAATAAGATCAAGAAGTTTATATATTTTAGAAAACCTTACAACCAAAGGGAAAACAAGAAATTAATCGGTAGAAATGATCGTAGAACCATCACAACGAGTTTGCACCGATTAAAAAAAAGAAGGGACTTCAAATGAGCTTAATTAAGATCTAAAGATCAAGAACTATGGAGGAAAAGTAAAGAAATGATCCAAAATATTTGAGATGAAGTGTTATATAGAAAACCCACCAATTGACCGATAAATTTCCCAATTTTGAGGACTTATTGGACCTGGCCAGTTTATCAGCCACGCGCCTTTTCTGACAATTTTTTAGAAGGAATGTGATTGAAATAGAGTCTAATTTCAGTAGTACATATAAGAGATCTTCATATAATTGATATTCCAGACTCAACGGAATAAAAAAAAAGTGATAAGAGATTGTATAAGCTAAGTAAGGCTTGAAGTAGAAATAATTAAAGAAATTACTGCCAAGGAACCAACCTATCAATCTCAGCAAGTGACAAATGACTTGGGACAATTATAAGAATGCTCTAAACAAAGAGAAATCGTGCTAATCACAGAACTAGCCCTGAGGCCATTAAACTAGTGTATAGGGATGAAGTGCTGATACTAGTGAAAGTAGATGAACAAAGATTTTGGTATGCAGGAACGCTTCTAAAGAAATTAGCATCTGATAGAGGGGTAAAAAGAACTCTCCCTTGTATATATAATGTCTTAAAAATAGGAGGGAACGATACTTCAATAAAAAAATTAGGCTTCAAAATTTCTATATTAGAGATTTGATATTAAGGAGAGTCACTCTAAGTACAAACAATTTGAATGATGATAAGATATGTATGGAATAGGAAAGGTTATATGAAGTTACTGACATTGTTCTAAAGGGATTATATTAGCTAATCGATCTTAAGGAAAACCCACTTTACAATAACATCAATATATGCTTTTTGAATATATACCATTGCTAACTAAAATTCCTCTATCTATAACCCTTATTCCTTCGAACGTACATTTTTCCTTGTGGTATTTTTAGTTGTCCAGGTTTATAATAAGATAGAGCTTGTAAAGGTCTTATTGAGTAATTTTTCTCGGAGAAAAGGGCAGCAAAAAAAACACATGCTTTTAGGACTTCTGTAATAAATGCTCGACCAATATTAATCCTTAATTCCTTTTCATGTAATACTTTTTAGAATTTAATGCATTCAATTGAAATAGTTTATTTTTACTTTTTAAAGTAATACATTAAATTGAAATAATTTATTTTTCTTCTTCATGACATATTCCCGATTGGGTACAATAACTTTAAATTAATAATAATTCGGAGAAGCCTCAAGTTGTTGGAAATTCTATAACCCTTTAAAACAAGGACACATGCTATCACAAGACTTTATAAATAGCATTCTAAATGAACAAATAAACTCATAAGAATGATGTGGATAGCAATGCGTCACGAGTGTGACTGCGCGACACTCAAACCCATTGTCTCCTTATGGTGTCTAGCCTAACCTCATAAGATAGGGGATAAATTTGATGGAATAGTTATTAGAAAGAATCGCTAGCATTCATAGAACCTTTGAATATGATAAAGAAATAAAAATGGATATCATAAAACTATCTAGGAAAAATGGAAAGCATAGAAAATCTAGGTTGAACCCATTACCACCCTAATATTCATAAATTTTGCATTCATAAAAAAGATAGCACACACTAGATAGATTAAAATTTGAAAATTCCATGAGACCTATTCTTATTAAGTCTCATATAAAAAAATAATAAAACTCATAAAGGAAAAAAATCCATGAAATGGAAAAGAAAAAGGAATGAACTTTAGGACAAATTCTCAGCCTAGGAACTAGAGGTTCCCAAATAAATTATCTGAGCTTTAGTCATCTTAAGAAAAGGCCCCTTCTATCAGATCAAGGAGTGGGAGAATTATCTTGAACGATGATGCGTGCCCCGCTGATCTCTTCCTCAATCAAGAAGGGGTTGGCCTAAACATTCATGAGGACATATAGGATCCATACTAAAATCTTGTAATATCATTGTGGTCACTTCCTTATGTGTTGGGATACTCACTAATGTGTATTTTTTATGACTGAACCCCAAAGATGAAGGTTAGAAAATATTTAGGGCTAGTATGTTCTTGAAAAAAAAATTAGTCTTGAGTGCTTAAAGGGTGATTCGATTTAATAATTTAGTTTTAGTTTTTTAAATATTTATAATTATATGGTATACCCATTTATCAACTCACTATACTTTTCAGAAGAGAATTTTGGGTTTTAGAACTCCATTAGTGTTAGTTACCATAATAGGCTTCATATTGAGGTCTGAATAATGAAATTGTGTTGTAAAATAGGGAAATATAGGTTCTGGGAAAAGCTTTCTAGTTATGAATCCTTTACCTCTTCTTATAACACCAAAGTAGTCCATTACAGTTGTTACTGCTAAAATATATATAGGGTTTATCGCCGCAATGGTAAAAGTATTGGGGCAATAGTATTAATGTTCTTCTAATCAGTTATAACTTAGTCATGGTGCTCACTCTTCACAAATAAGTTTTGAGAAGAGAGGGGAAATGTAATGTTCGTAAAGGAAATTTTCTAGTTGTGCATTATCCAATTTCAGTAATCCTATTTTCTTTTGATATTGTGGTCGCGAGAAAGTAGTTCCTTGTGGATCTTTAGTAGTTGAAAGTTATGATGTAAACCTAAGTTGGGGAAACATGACAAATATCACTAGAATTTCATCAAATTATGATATTTTCTATTGAATTTTGAGTAATAATGGTAGGATTCCCCATGGAAATATAGGAAGTTGTTAGGATTAAAAATATAGGAGTCGTCTTGATAAAGCATAGGTTGAAGTAAACCCAAATTTGGCTTGTACCCATTTGAAGGGTTTTAAATGGTAAAAATTGGTTCATTTTGTATGTATGTGGGATTGTGACTTGTTATCATGCATTTTGTAGTTCTAGAGCGTGTAAAGGAACAAATGTTCACCATATTCATGAGAAGGGAAGGACATCATTCCTCATTTACATTAATTTATATTTAAGGTATGTTATAGTTTAATTCTATATGGTAGACAGACTTTAAAGACTTAATGATACTCAATTATAATATGCAATCTTGAATGTACTCATTGTGATGTCGTGATGTTGTGGTATGCATATGATATCCCAAATCATAATCTGTTGATGATCTTAAAAATTTCACTTATGCTATCCATAATATGCTTGTGAAAATTATATTGTTGACATCCAAAACAACATGAATTGGTAATGGTTGAACTAACAATCACGTGATAAGTGGATAGATGACCATTGGGGAAATGTAATGATGTCATATTTATTATTGTCTATATGGGAAACATAAGTAATATCCTTGGCCCATTTATACTTTTCACTTGGGAAGCTTAAGTAGGACCCTTTACCCAATTGTACGGTTGATAATAATAAGGTAAAAGAGATGGATTAAAGTGATATAAAATTAATTCCAAATGTAGAGGCTTGAGACCTCTCATATGGTGTTTCCTAATTTGTTTCCTTTATGTTGTGGTTGTTATAAATTATCTATTGAATTTTTATCTTCTAATTGTTGATGGGTTTATTGATGACTTAACCATTATTCTCTTATAATATTACTTTTTATTTTGAGTTAGCCGATGAGACCTACTCAGTACATGTGTCCTCGTACTGACTCCTTAATTTTCCTTTTCCTTGTTTTATTTGTTTGTTAAGTGCAATGGGTGTTACACAAGCTCTAACTCACCCCTTTCTCTTGCCATCTTGTAATTCTAGAAGCATTTTCCTTCAGCTGGGGGTCTCTCTAATAGAGGCCTTGCCTATTTTTGGGGAAATGAGACTTATTATTTTTATTTGATCTATGACTATAATAAAAGATTTTGTACTATTTTGGATGTTCTTGGCTATGGTTATTTTTAGATTTTAGGACTTTAATAACTTTAGATTACTTACTTACACCATTATAATATTGTTAGTTATTTTTAATTATTCTTATTTTGCATGATAGATTTTCTTGGTTGGGGATTTCGATTTAATTTCATATATAGAATTTAATGGGTACCACTCACAAAACTATTTGGGTCGTGACAGATTTGGTATTAGAGCGTAAGGTTCATTGATCTCACAACTTAAGGATAGTTCTAGTAGAGTCTTGTGGAATGGTATGGAGATGCCTGTACTTTTCTTCATGAGGCTATGGAACATAAGAAAATTCTATTCTTCTTTTACCCCAACTATAATTTATTCCAATTGGTATTTGGTGATTCCAGTTTGTATATGACCTTTCGTTATTTTTGCAGATTCTCATAACTAAAGCTACTGAGGAAGTAGCATGAGCCGTCGAGCTAGAACCAAACCAGTCATTGGGGATGCATTTGGGGGTAAAGGGATAACTAGAATCCATGGTAGAGATGTGGAAGATAGACCACCAGTGCTAAAAGTGAGGGTGATGTTCTATTAAGAAAGAAGGGGGAGGTGCCTCCACAGGCTGATGATGTGACAGAGGTATATGCTGAGGCAATATAGAGCCTCATGTAACGACTCCAAAGACAGTCTATGTTGTGATCACATATCTTAGTGGGATATCGGATCCTATCCTAGAGGTCTTAGTAGTAAATTCTCTAAATGTAGGAGTGTATCATGGAGATATCATAGCCTAATTTATTGATTCTACTTTTGAGGCTTATATTTTCCCTAGGATTCCTATAGGACCAGTTATAACTAGTGATCATAATGATTTTTTCATGAAATTTCTGAAGTTAAAACCTCCAACCTTCAAAGAAATGGAGTCAATGGATGCATATGACTTCTTGGTGGATTTCCATGAGTTTGTGCATAAGTTGGACATTGTGGAGAGGTTCAGAGTACAGCTTGTGACATTTATGTTCCAGAGTAATGTAAGATGTGATGGCTTTCTCAGGTGGAGTCTAAGATTGCGAACTCACCACCTATGACATGATCAAACTTCTTTGGTTTTTCTGGAGATATATGTCCCTCGTTACTTGAGGGACAAGAGGAGAGACGAGTTTTAGAATCTTGACTAGGGAAAGATGTCAGTGGCTTACTATTAGGACAAATTTCATAATTTGTCCTGATATGCTACTCAAATATTATTTTACAATAAAGAGTGGATAAACTGATTTATCAAAGGGAAATAAGATGACCTCCATATTCCATCTTGGCAGATGGTTATATAGGTAAATCCTTTTAGGATGTGGTAGAGCATGCAACTAGGTATGAGGGGGTGTTGCAGGCCGTTTATGATAAGGATGATGAGTATAATATGCTTCAATTGAGGGGTAATGTCAATGGTTCCTACCCTCGTGGGTAGAGCTTAGGTTATCATTAGGCTCATCTGATTCAGTTTGTACTATACATTTTAGTCGGGGGCTGATCAGGGGTTAGTCAACGCTCTTTTAAGTATGAGGGATCATTTTTCTTTAGCTCACCCATCTCAACGACCTACATTATATGATTGCTATTATTTTTTTGAGTTAGTCCACATATAGAGGTTTTTCCTGAGATGTAGTTAGAATGGGCATTCACATTAAATAGTGGTTTTATAGGAAGGTAGAGGTGGAGGAAGGCATGGTAGGGGTCGTCACTCGGTCGAAGGAGGCCCTCAATTTGATTAGGGTGGCGAATAGTTTGGAACTAATGCTGATCATCTTGTAAGGTCAAAGATCTGTAAGAAGATAGAGGAAAATTTTATACTTTTCCCAAGATATCCAAGTTAAAGGCATTTGCTGTTATTATCACATATATTCTTCTAATATGTGATTGCATGTCATTCATTTTATTTGATCTCAGATCCAATTTCTCCTATGTGTCTTATACTTTTTCTGGGAGATTTGATTTAAATTGTGAGTTACTTGATATTCTTATTTGTGTATCTACCCCTATTGGTGATTTTGTGTCGTTAGAGAAAGTGTATTGGTCCTGTTTGATGATTTTTGTGGGTAGATAAACTATCAAAGATTTTGTTATTTTTGGGATGAATAATATTTGTATTATATTAGGTATGAATTGGGTGTCTTTGAACTTTTAAATTTTGGACTACAATCCTAAGATAGTAAACCTGTAGATAATCCTAGTGTGTGAGGGAGATTACATTCCTACCCTAGTTTAGATAATCTCCTTTTTTGTGCTAGAAGGTTTATGGAGAAGGGTTGTTTGGATTTTTTGTCTTATTTAAAGGATTAAAGTTCTAAGGTTCAACGAATGGAGTCTGTTCTTAGAGCTTTCTATTAGCTTCCCAAGTCATTTATGACTTGTTAGGACCATTAGTTTGATTCCCTAGAGGATCTATAGCCTATTACATAGACTCCTGCTTTGGAGGATTAACTTTGAAATGGTGGAACTTGAGAGTGAATTCTTAGTAAACCTACTTAGAATTGAATTCCAAAAGTTCCATTAACTTTGTAATGCTGACTTTGGTCTAGATGGAACTTAATTTTGTGTCCGAGTTTTCATTTTGAGTTTGAGCTTGTTTGTGAACATTCGGTTCAACCAAAGCTTATTTTGGAGCCTGGGTTGTGTTTCGATAATCCAAGAGTCAGATTGGAATTTTGACGGTTCTGTTAGATCCTTGGATGTGATTGCAGTTAATATTATTATTTTCTTTTGTGTGATCCTGGTGGTGGGTGACAATATTGCATTGGGTTAGGGATCTAGGATTTTTTGAAATAATGTTAGGGGAACATGATTGTGGTGGGTGACGATGTGGATGATGGGAACAATAGCATTGGTACTCCACGATCGCTCTATCATGCAACTAGTTTATTAAATGGTAGTCCACAATTTCCATTTTATTTTTAAATTCTTGTCCTTCAACTTCTCCCCTCCCTAATCTCTTCTCCCAATAATTCAAGGGGTAACTAGTGGTTTTACTCTAGTTGAGTTGGGAAGTTGTTCCTCATCACCTTGTACTAGAAATTGGTAAGTTCTCTATCCATTTTTCCTTTCCCTTATAACTTTGTACGAACTCAATGGTATAATTGTGATGTTGGGCTAAATTGTAGTTAATCCTTGGTAATTAGCGGTTGGTGTGTTTTTGGAGTTGAGGTCAACCTTCGCCTGTGAATTCCTCCCCGTTATAGGAGAGTTTTGTTCCTTGATTCTAGCTAAAACATTTTTTGCAATGTTTTGAAATTTTACATAATATTTTATTGGCCAATTGAGATCTTTTGGTGATCCCAATGGGATCAAATTCTAACCAAGTGTTCCTTTAGATAAGGCCTTTATTCTTGTAATTTTAGTTTGTTTTTCCAGGTTGTGAGCCTGCGAGCCCTTTTTTAGGCCAATTTTCTCGCCAGGGTTACATTTAGAAATATGGGTCTCAGTCTTTATATTTTGATTCTAATTTATAGTTTTACAATTTCAAGTGATTTAGGCTGTGTTTGGAGCATCTGGCCTCGTTGCATGCTTTTTGAGGATTCTCTCCGGTGCCCAGGTAGGCTAGGTTTACTTTCCTTATAGATTGCGCTATTGTATTGAGCTTGATGTTGTGGCTAGATTTATGGGTGGTTGTTGGGTTGATCACCTAGATTTAGATGAGTTATTACTCTTTAGCAGGCTTTCGGGGTGTCTCATGGTGGGACGTAGAGGGCGTGAGTTGTATGTAATTGTCCTCGTCTTGTCGGGGGTGGCATA
>JBDJHY010845482.1:0-15063 GCA_039654485.1 Withania somnifera | reverse complement strand
GGGTATCCTGAGTTTGTTTGGCGTAACTCTATTGTTTTCTTTCTACTCATTAAAAGACCCAAAGTTTTTTGTCTTCATTTAGAATTTTCACATTTGGTAGTTGCAGGCTATTCTTTTACTTGGTTTTTTGCTATGTAAGGTTGACTGAGAGCGCATGCTAACAAGCAAATGGAGGTGGTAAGTAGGGGCCCCAACCTATGAGTCATTTTGGTAATGGTGTATTAAGAGGTAGGATTCATCTTATTAGGCTGGTAAAGATATTTCCACAGACTTTAGGTGGGGATCGACATGGTTTTAGTGTATAGAGTCCTGGATAGACTTTAAGAGGTATTTCTCTTGAGAGCATTGGGTTGTGGTGGCCATGTGGTTTCATATAGATCATCCCAATTGTATAAGACATATGGGCCATTTTATGTAAGTAAATTTATAGGTCACAATACCATAGATTACACATATTGAAGATCAGTCCAGCCATCATTTCATCTAAATCAGGTATTAGTTAGACTATGAGTGGTATTTCATTTGGGGATTTAGGCCGTGGTTGCCATTCTAGTTTATATGGTCCATCCCTTCAGGGTAGAACATTGAGTCCATTTTATACTTGTGATGTTTTAAGCCACTTGGCCAGATATTTTCCCCAGGCTTGTATTTTTCAGTCTGTGATTTAACAATCTGCCCTTCTGGATCTGAGACTTTACGATGCCTCAGTTGCTACGAAACTCAAGTTTGATTTATTTGTTGTTGTTGCAATTCTTGGATTTGTTTGACTTCTTTTTTTTTATCCCACCTATATATTTTTATTTTTCTATCTATTTGTTGAGGTTGGACTTTATATGCCCTTATTTAGCTTCAATGCTTATATTCTTCTCCATGTTAGCTCATTGTTGTCTTTCTCTGATGAGAGTTGCTTTTAAGTTTTTATTTATGTTAATTTTTGTTACCTTAGTACTCAATTTTTACTAGTGTATCGTGTTGGTGGATCCTTTTGGGTAGCTATTAAGGGATCTATTCTTGGGTAATGATATTCTTGATAGATGGGTTTACCATAGATATTTTGGGCATAGTCGAGCTACCCTACCTTCTTGTATGTTCCCAGACTATTGCATCAGATCCATGCTTTGATTTTTTTTAGTATGTTTCTAGAGGTATGATTGAATTCTTTATCCATGCACTATTTGGGACTTACAGTCAGAACCCAAAATCCCAAGATGTGATGGCACTTTCCTAACCCCACATAGACAAGTCTTTACAATTCTAAAAAGGTAAGTTTAGAGAGTAATAAACTAATTAAAATAAAGAAAGATAAAAGGTCAAAATATGTCTATAAAACCACCCAGAAACTGGTGACACGGTGTACAAGCCTCTAATAAATTGAAGTACATAGATGAAGGAAATACATAATATCAATGCATCATATCCTCAAAATGGATAAAATACATAAAACAAGTAGAGTTTAGGTATTTGTCGGATGACTGATAGCTACCTCTACTCTCGTATCTCAAAGCCTCAAACCTGATCAAAAGGAAAATGATCACACCGCGCCAGGCTCTAAACCTACACAAGTGCATAAAGCAAGGGAATGAGTACCAAATAACTAAAGTGTACTCAACAAGTATCTCTATCTCAGCACTAAAATAAAACAATGAAGAACACCTAACAACTCTAATCATCCCAACCACAATCCTCCAGATTACTAGTTGTAAATCATATTATAGCCAACAGTTTGTAATAGAAGGTAAAATACAAGGCACACAACATAAAGATAATCACAAGAGTAAATACCAAATATGAACTCCTAATAAATTCAAGCAAGTAAAGTTCTACCTTAACCTAATAGCAGTTCCATATCAAAACAATGTCAAATAATCATTACCGAACAACTCAATAATGTATAAACTAAATAATAATGTTACTCATGTCATATCCAAAGTGTAAACCAAAACTTAGTCCATCCAGTGGTGGCCTCTCTCTCGAGTCCATTTCGCAAATCATGGTAATAATCCCATTTATTGTGCCAAAGCCTCATAGGTGGAATCCATAGAACCTCAATTAGTCTTCATTCCATAAGTTTGGCGCGGTAGGAAGTGTATGTCCGATGCAACCAAAAGAAAAAACTCATGGAATAGACACTAACAAGAGTAGGCTAAGATAATATGCAGCAAAACAATCTCAAGTGACTCTTAACATCGATTCATCTTTTATTCCATCAATTACCTTTAATTCATAATATTTGAACTTTTCCCATCAATTCTCATTATTTTTTAGAGCACGTGACTAATTTAGTCATCTCAGACTCACAATATCATCTCAACAACAAGGTAAATAGAACCCATCAACAATACATGTATGAGTAAAGGAAGTATTGTATGAAAGACATGCTCATAATATGAATCAACAAGTATCCCTCCATATGTGTGCAATAAATGAAGTGAAAATTTTGCTTGTGTAGAAATGCCGAGAATCACACATCGGCCAATTGCTTTGGATTAAATATCAATATCATGATAATACGGAGAATAACACATTGATTAAGTTTCTTTTATATCATATCAATGTCATTGTAATACTGGGAATAAGACACCATCCAATTACCTTTTATTTAATACAAATGATATGGTAATATGAGGAATAACACATCAGCCAATTACCTTTTTGTCACATTCCTCTTTGTATTTATTTATTCTTTATATCTATAAATCATAGAAGGAATAACACATCGGCCAATGATTTTCTCAAACAATATTAAAGTACATAGAAGTGATAATAATCCAAATGCATATCAAAGTAAGATACTGGAAATCAAGGAATGATTAAGGCCACTCAAGAGCTTCATGACAAAGAGGATGAAGTATAACTATATCAAGGTCATTAAGGCATACAATGCATCATGCAATAATCAATCAACTAAGATATCACAACAACACATTAAACCTTGGCTTGATACCCACCAAGGTTACTAAAAATGGAAACTTTACTCAAAAAGGTGATTTTGCATTCAGAACTTACCAAAAAATTATTTCAAACCTTCTCCTAGACTATAAATGACCTCATAAATCCAACAGAATTGATGGAATTGGAATACGAGTACTCGATGATCAATTGTTGATAAAAGTCAAACATTGGCTTTAAATCTGAAACTTATCACATTTAATGAGCTTAAATTAAAATAAAAGGCATAAAACATAAAATGAAGGTCCTCCTAGGCTAATTTTGATATTTCGGAGTTGATGGAACTGGCAGAATTCTATTTTGACACTCAAAACTCCAAGTAAGGTATAAAGCGACTTATTTCAATATAAAGGCTCCCAAAAACTTAAAAATTCTCAAAGATAAAAAATTTAAGCTATGATTTCAAAACCAAACCTATAAATTGAATAACTATGACTTGGAGAAACTTTCAAAAAGGGTAAAATGGTAATTTTTACGGTAAATGCCAAAAATGACCTTTAATGTCATTAAACTTATCTAGTATTTAAGGCTACAAGATTAGGTTTGTGAGACTATTGGGCTCGATTAGATTAATTATTTATCCCTTATTTGTATTTAGTGCTCATTTAGTTGTAATGGTGTTTCCCTAAACTGTCTCTTTGAGCAAGAGTTTATTTTTTGGGTTATTGAGATTGATTTGGGCACTAGGCACTTAGGCCCATACTCGCCCCTTTTTTCATCTGGTTTTCATTGAGATGTAAGGATTCAGGATTTTAATTCAGAGATTGTTAAGTGATTGCTAAGATTGCGATACTTCTGTTCATATATATATCTCCCCTGTAGCTGATTCTTTACTAGTGGATCAAGAGAGCAATCCTAGTGTTGATTATTCCCAATATTTTGATGTTTTAGTCGATGTGAGTCATCTATCATATGGTTTTTAGTGATTCAATTATCAGTTCAGGTTAGGTTCTTCAGTTTTTCTTGAGTGTGGATTAGTATATATGGTTTGTACTTGAGTGATGTTTGGATGTTAAGAGGAGACCTTCTACATTTATTGTTTTGGATCATCAAAGTAGAACAAGAAAAGTGTGGTTAGTATTGCGAGGTATGGTGTACGTTGTGGTTTGGTGGTTGGGCTTCTCCCTTAAGGTTCATGAGTTGGAATCATTGATAGCCTAGTTTTGACAACTTATCTAGGTGTTTTCCTTAGATATGTGGTCTCTTACTTAGCAAGTAGTAAGAAATCCAATCAATCAAAAAGACAAGTCAGCCATCATTCAACACCTTCCATCATAATTTATGAAAGGGAAATAAGTTTGTGTGGTTTATTTCATAAATTGGATTAAAGTTGGGTAATTCAGTTTTAACTTTGGGTGGTGTTGTTTTGTTTCTGTGATTAGGGTATTGCCTCACTTAATTGGGGATCTTCACTTCATTGGTAAAAGAAGTTTCTTTCTTGTACGGATATTAAGGAATGGATGTTCATAAAAAAGAATTCACCATTCATGTTAGACTTTAGTTTGTTTCTAGTTTAATAAATAGTGATTCGGCGTATCATATTACATTTGTATTGTAATATTCCATCCTTAATTTTTATATTCTTTTTGTCTTTGTGTTTGGTTCTTTGGTGGGTATAGGGTTGAATAGTAATTTTGTTACGATAGTCTACCTTTATCCATGAACCCGTTATTCAGTTGTATCAGATGTACGCTTCCTACCTCAGGTGGATTCTTGTATCAGGGACAGAGGTGAGTAAGTACGGACTCTCTTTGAGAGCCTACTGCACAACTAGTAGGAATTTCCCATGAGTTGTAAGTCGACTCAACAAGGGATTTACACTTGGTCTATGGAGAAAAACTATTATTTTACCTATTCCATCTATGTAAGGATTTTATTTTGGATTAATTGGGGTTCATGGAAAGATATTCCATCGAGATTGAGTTGTTTAAGTCCATGTAGAATATTTTATTTTTCTTTTGGGGATGTGTTATTTTGCGGTTGTGATAAATTATTGATGGGTTGTTTGTTTTGGTGCACTTTTAACTAGTTGAGATAGTTTGATCTCTTCTACTAGTTTGGTTCTTTTTATGATGAGTGAGTGATTCAGGTTGCCTTTGTGAGTTGGGTTTATCTCATGTAATATATCTAGTTAATGTGTCAAACACAAGTTACATAGTTTCTTTTCATCTTTGGGGCTTTTCTTTAAGTCGTGGTTGGATTTTTGACAGTTGGTGACTAAAGTATTCTCTTGCTAGCCTATTTTGGGCATTGGTGATTATTGGAGTATTTGAGTTGTTGCAGTATAGACTAGTTGCTGTGAGAATTTTTTTTTTCTATCAAATTATGTTGGGTTTGACATTAAGTTGAAAATGGTAAACTAGTTGGTGATATATTGTTTTTTACTTGGTTGGTATCATTTGAGGCTTATTCCTAGTTCAAAATTTTGTTTGTCCTTTATCTTCTGTGTCATTGGTTGGAACATTGAGGTTGTTTTTAATATCTGTGGGTTTTTTCAAAAGGAATTTTTCTCAGTCTCGATAATGGTTTTGGAAATTGTGTGACAGTATGTGATCATTTCATTTCATTGATTTTGAGGATTGGATGATGTTGAGATTTTCGCACATGAGGTTCTGGGGGTGTTCCTTTTGCCTTGGAAGCCTTTTATTTGGCCGAGAAGGTCTTGTGTGTGGTTTTTTTATCCTATCTCGGAGTTCGATGCTTTCTTTCCCCTCTTTTTAGACTGTTGGGGATGAAAGTCTTTTTGGTAGTGGATGTTGTAATGATCCTTCCAGTCATTTCCTTGGTTTTTGCATTTTTTTGTATCTTAAAGCTTTTTTATGTCATCCCTAGATCTTTTTTGACTTATCAGAACCAGTGGTTCACTTCCCAAGTTATTTGTTTAGATCTTACGTCCATGTCTTTATTTTAAAGCCTTAACTTTTGATATCGTTGACTTTGGTCGATATTCTTTTAAAATAAACTTTGAATTGAATTGATAGTTACATTAGTTCCAGAATATGGATTTTTTCTAGATGGACTCTTGGTTCATATTCGGAATCCTTCATTGTGATTTTATCTCATTTTTCCTTTTTTATGAGCTTTCTAGTTTATAAATAGAGTTTGGGTAGTCATTTTGTGGTCAGATCTTCGGATTGGAAATCTGACTATGCCATCAGCTCTAAAATATTGATTTTAGATTAGGTGAGATGTTTATTTGGGTTTTGGGACAGCCAAACTTATTTTGGGTAGTCAATTAGAATGTACGTAATTTAGGCTGAGGGTTGACTTTAGTCAACATTTAATCAAAATGATTTTGGATAAAAATTTTATTTGTGCCAGTAGATCTAGAATGTTGTTTCCATGCATTTTTGAATATTCGATTTGTGTTCATCAGATTACGAACTCATCCTAAATCATCAATTGAAGTTCCAAATTCTATCTAAAAATAGTTGTCAACTGGTTCATTAAGTGTTCATTGTGATTATAGTCCCCATGGTCAGGATTGCATAATGTTGTTCCTCAAGGCCTTCGCAATTGTAGTATGTCCCTCGTGATCAAGGAAGCTTTGACTACTAGCATTTTCCCTTCACAATCACGACTCTCTTCACATGAACGCAGTCCTTCATTTGTTTCTTTTACATGATCACAGTCAGCATGAAGAGATCATAAAGAACAAAATGTCCCATGTATAAATTTGTTCAAAAACCCAATTCTCAACATTTTTTTCACCATTTTTCATCCCCAAACATTCAAAAACATCCATTGAAATTCTTGAGTATTTGCATAAGCTATTGGGTGACTTTGGAAACTTGATTTCTTTAAGCATTACTCATTTATTGGTCAGTTTCCACTTCTATTTCTTCAAAAATTCGCCAAATTTCCAGTGTGTGTTGTTCACTTTATTTCTTTGGTTCAAACTTATTTCTTTCTTGTTCTAGTGTGAAATTTTGGGTATGAGTTTCCTAAGATGTGGGAGTCATTTTTACACCTTTTTTTGGAGTTTTGGGTTCATGGGCTAGTTTATCATAATTTGACCCTGGCTATTTTCGTAGATTTATGGGTGTTGTTTGACTCATATTAACATATAGAATATTTTTTCTAATTTTGTAATTAATCAAGCTAATTTGTGTATTTTGGGAGTTTTGGATAAGTTTGAGCATCTTCTACACTGTAATTATGAGCTTGTCTACGGGAAAACACGTAGGCTACGTCTTACGATCTTAGAATTATCTTATATGGGAAATAATAGTACTGATTATCATCCTTGGATTGGGAATATCAGGTTGGTACCCTGACCCTAACTGCTTTTTTAGTTGGTTCTTTATTACATATTGGTGTTTTATTTTGATCATAGAATACCCTATAGCCTTGAATTGTATACACTGACTCTGAAACATACATGGTGGGATTATTAGGAATCTTCGTGAGTCACGAACATCTATTTGGCTGGTTATGTTTATTGTAATTATTTCAGGCTTGTGAAGGGCTGACTTTATATTCTGTGATCCTTTGACTGTGATTGTGCTCATTATTATTCATACATGTCATCATCATGATACTGATATTTTATACATTGGTTTCCACTATTCACGGACAAGAGCTTTGTATTATTGATTTTGAAAGCTTGTATAGATGATGAGACCGTTTTCAATATTGATTAACCTTAAGGGCCCATTTTCGTATATTAATGACTTGTATTACTTTGAGATTTTTATAATGGAAGCTGAGTACATGTATTTTGATATGATCGCAGAGATTTTCATATTACTATCTAATCCTAATATGAAATTAGTTTTAAATGTACTCTTTACTAAAATGAATTATTTTAAGATTTTTTTAAATTATTCAAGACTCTATTGTTGATTGCGTGCCCGGTACTAGTGTTTCTACTATTTTAGTCCAAGCCCTAAAACCTAGCGCTAGGTAAATGCCTTGCTAGAAATTATCACTTTGGACTGATATGGTATACTGAGCATTAGCCATTACCTGATTTTACTGTCGATGAATCCTGGGAACAAATATTGAGTGTTTTTCTAGTTTTAGACTTAGTGGTGCTTGAGCACGTGATTAAGACCTATGATTTTTTAGCTTTAGATCCATCTATAAGATTTAATCATAGATCAAAATTTAGATCTGGCTATGAGATCAGCTATGTGATTCGGTTGTAGATCCATACATGAGATCTATTTATGGGACCTTCCACCCGAAAATAGCATGGATATGACCGGGGGAGGGCATACGACATCATATATACAAGAAGTCCTCCCATGAGTCCTGCTTATCGGACCTACGGTTATCATAGAAGGAGCATATGTATTAAGATTTCACCTGTACCTGCACCATTGCATTTAAGTTAGTTTTACTTTTGGCACTTATTTTCTTATTTGTACCTTCTAGTAGTAGGAGATTCCATCGGGTGAGGTTTACTTATTTGTACCTTCTGGTAGAATAGGATTCCAGTGGTTTTATATCTTTTAATTTGATTCTTTTTCTGTATTGAGTAGTTTTTACTTCCTCTTCTCTTTCTCATTACCTTAATTACTAGTTATGTAAGGGTTTTTATTTGGTCATGCTTCTTTCTTTTGACTATTATTGAGGTTACAAATACGCAACCCTTTTTTATCCCCTTTACTTGACTTATGTGCTGCAAGGGTTCATGTATGTTTTTTGTCTCCTCAATTGAGTCCTTTCTATAATTGTTGCTAGCTAGTTCTATTCTCTGTAATTGTTGATTCTATTGTTTCTTGTAGCTAGCTTTACCTGTTCCTATAAATATTCATGACTTCTATGATTTATTTCCTTCATTGTCCACTATATGCTACTTTTATTTCTTATATAAGCACGATTATCCTGTGATGCCTACTGGGTACCCTTTGTTTTGGTACTCATACTACACTTTTGGTGTAGAATCAAGTACCAATGTTCGTTGTTGATCTCTGATTGTGATGATTATTCTTATCTAAGGTAGATGATTGTTTTTGCTGACCAAAGCTTGCTTTTACATCTCTTTATCTTTAATTTTCCATCATTTGTACCATTGTATACAAATATTACCATTTCACGTCAAATTTTGTATTTATTTTCTTAAAGGCTCACATACTAGTTTACTAGGTTTTGGGGGTTTCTTTTATGGTACTAGATCTACGAGTGTTCTACCCTTATTTATACTATTATTTTTCCGAATTTATCTATTGCTTTTACTTTCCTTACCTGTTGGGTTGTTCTCCTACAGTTGGATGTAGGTGCCCTCATGAATTGAGAAATCAGGTTGTGATAGTTATATTATTAACTGGGCTCGGATATTGTGATGTTCGATCATATTTGAGATGGATATATTATGGATTTGAGATTTTTCGAGACTAACCTTGTCGGATCAGATTTGAGGTTGTGGGTTCTATGGAAATCTTGCTTGCTGAGATTTGAGTTGAAAGGTTGCATATGATATGGTTATGAAATTATACAATACCTAGTTCTTCTCGGCCCATTAGGGTTTCTTCTGGAGGTACGAGGTGATGGGTGGTACATAATATATCTAGATCTATAGGTCCTGATTATTCAAATTGGTGATTGATATGCATGTTATTACATGGAATTTCATTGCATTGCATATACTTTGTTTTTTGCACATGGATGATTTCATATTTTGTGATCATGTCTGACATGGGCTACTTGTACACTCACTTCTTGATGATATTAAATGACCCCACTTACTTGTTGGATGATATTATGATCTCGAGATGGCCAATGTGATGAGATTATTTGGACTTGTTCCTAGTGAGGATGATATGAGATGAATTACTTTTTTATGAGATTGAAATGAAGAAAATCCTCTTGTATATGATGAACGATTTTGAGAAAGTTCTTATTGATAAAGAGTTAAGATAGATAGATTGGTCTTTAAAGTATAAGAATTATGAAATTGTTGAGATTGACATAAATGAATTCTTTTCCTTGGTCATCCCTTTAGAATTCATCCTACGATACCATTTCTCATTATTCATGATGTACCCATTTACCATGGGTAGACTTGTATGTTACAAACTAACGGATGCATTAAGGGCTCCTTCGATGAGGTGGTAGCATAATTATTGGGATTTTCCATGGGTTGTGAACTTACTCACAAAGGGATACCTAGATTTGAATGTGGCTAAAGATTAGATGATGGTACTTGATAATTGTTCTAGATTGGATCTTATTTGATGTTTATGTCATACCATTTGAGTTGGGAGGGGATGATTTAATTTTGCATTATTTAGATGGATTTTTTTCAGACTCAATTGTATTATATTGATAGATGATTCATTTTTTTTATATCTCTACACCCTATATTTGGATTTATTATCATATTCTGCTGGTTAGCCTCCTTTTTTCATCTTAGTGTTATAGGAGAATTATGGTTGGTGTTTTAGAGTAGAAGGTTCTCCTCAACCCATTATTTGAGACCCAATCAGGGATACTTTTTTAGTACCCATTGTATTTTTGGAACTCACCCTTGCTTTTTCTACACATTGAGTAGGTGTAGATCCTGGTGCAGTTTAATTTGACTTTCTAGGTGAAGGTTTGAGGCTCGAGTTTCAGAGCATTGAGATAGTTGTTTTGTCTTTCGGTAGATACCACTGACTAATTAATACTTCTATCTTTTATTCTATTTGAGGATTTAAACATTTGAGACTTTTCAAAAATTTCCAAATGTTGTGTTATCTTATAGATGCTTGTTCACAATGACTCTAGATTTGGGGATCGTTTATTCGGTTGGATTTTTGTACAGTACCTTCTTTTCTGCTCTGTGACTCATTTTTTTGACATTTACCCTTATAGTGTTGTGTAGGATTACCTATCTTGGTTATTTGATACATGTTCATCACGACTTAGATTTTTGGTAGTGACAATTCATGTACATGGCTGTAGGCTGCTCCAACTCTACCTTGAGTTCCTTCGGTCTGCCCCTCATCCTTTAGTTCCTTTTCTTCAGACCATATTCTCTCCCAGGCCTACCCTTTACACCCAGTGGGTCAAAATCCTTGTCACAATTTTCCCAATCATCGGTATGTTCCACCGACACATTATCCCTCTTACACGACTCATTAATTAAAGTTGGCAGGAACATACTCTTAGTGGTGTTGGTAAAGTACTTCCATTTATACATGATAACCCTGGAAAAATTAAACCTCACCCCTATAATAGTACAGTCTACAATTATGACATGCTCCCAAGTCATATCTGTAAGTTTTGTAGATGGTTTGAGCCTTCTACTGATCAGATGATTCCATATTCAGGTGAGACCATTGAAATCTACATTGTCCTCGGAAGCATATGTGTAAGCCCATACAGCCGTAAAAACGTTTCTTCTTGTACTAGTTCCCTCGCCACCCATATTATATCCTCCTCATTCCAATTGTTTTTCAATAGGAACCCCAAAAACCCTCTCCATTAGTGCTAATATATTCACTCCACAAATAAGCACATGCGAATTCAAAATTTTTGTATTAGTGAAACGTAGAATTCCCTAACACAATTATGATCAAAGACAGGAGTGGTATCAACTAGCATCATCATTCCAAACTCCCTTAACCAATTAAAAAATCTAGCATATTTTCCTAGAACCCCCCCCCCCCCCCATCTTGAATCCTTTCTCCCGGCAGAATCCCCTAAGTTGTTTATCCCAATAATGGGTAACGCAATGGATATTAATGAAACACTCATAAGAAGGTTTTCTTTCTATGTTGGGATCAATAAGTGATTGTTCCTTAAAATAAATATATGGCATATTAGTTAATCAACACCTTGACAATTATTATCCAAATCTTTCTAAATAATATATACATTCCTACAAAAAAAAATTCAACAAAATTAGGGTGAACATTTTCTATATTGCTACAATTAATTCCAGAGTAGAACCATTTGCTCTATAGCGAGGGATGTCCTACAACCCCATCACAAAAAGGGTATTGTTGTAGCAGATCCTTTATCCCAGAAACGTACTTTAAGAAACAAAAATGACATAGTCTCACTTAATTTTAACAAACATAGTATAGATCGGGTGTCATGAAGTATTTAGTAAAGTATTTATCAAGTGTTAATGCACTAATTTTTAGTATTCATTTCTTCTTTTATCTACTCTAGTTTCCACCCCAAATATGCTATAAACATCATAAACCTTATGCTTAGAATGTTGTAGGAATGTTGGGGACATAAAGATTTCACCCATAGTTTAGAAATTCATAAAACCACAAATTAATTCTAAACCCCAACTTTTACTATCTTTGGCCTAAACTAGAAAGTGTGAGACATCGAAGTTAGACAAAACTAGTAAAAATGGAATAAATGAAAAAGGTCAAGTGTTTACCTACGTTTCATGTCAAAATATTTTGAGTTTTTCTTTAAAGAGTATTTGTAAGTGATAGGGATTTTTGTTATATGAATGGGGATATAAAATATCCCTCCCCTTTAAATTTCTAACATTGTTGTTGTAGTAAAGAATTTTCTTAGTAGCAGCATCACTGCAGCAATGAGTCTTTTTCCACAATGAGAATTATTGTTTTTCCTTCAAAACTTTTAGTTCAAACACAATGCATATCAAAATCTATAACCTTTTTTTCTTGACTTATCACATAATGGTTTTACCCTATTAAACCCTTTGGTTTTACACTCCGAGCTTGAATCCCTGCTTTCCATCTTTGTTTGGGAATGAATAGAGGTTAAATTAGTATTTATTGTAATGACCCATCCCATTATTAATGAACACCTCCTACCTTATACTTGGGATATTTAAACCCCAAATATGAAGCCGAGAAAAATCTCAGGGATGGTATAGTCTTGACCAATAATTTTATCTGTAATAATTGGGGGATGCTAGAGATTTGATGGTATAGTGGTGGTTGTATAGTTCTAAAGCTAAGTAATATACCTACTTATCTATATGTAGTATTTTTTAGAATTGAATTTGGGGCTCTATAACTCTGGTGATAGTAATTTTCGTGATAGACTAACAAATGGATATTTGATTCTAGGATTTATGTTGTCAAATTAAAGAATTGGGGAGATGGGAAAAGGTTACTAGATTTAGAGAAAGGATTTAGTTTCACAGTCTTCTTTATCAGGTATCACTACAGTGAAGGCATTTTTGTAGAAATGGAGTCATCGTAGTAGTAATATACAATAGAGCCTAAATAGTCAATTTCGGTTTCACTTGTTTTTAGACATGAATTTTTTTCAGAAAAGTGTAATTCTATGAATATCGTGTTTCTTTGGATTTAGATCATTCTTGTAACCATCCCAAGTTGTTTATGACTTTCTGGGACTGATAGGTTGGTTCCCTAGTAATTTGATGGTTTAAATTCCTTTAAATATTATTATTTTGTGACTTACTCATCTTATATGATCCCGAATGTCCTTTTGATTGATTTTGTTGAGTCTTAAATACCAAATACGTTAATATTCTAGATATTTATCATCAAAGTCGGACTCTATTTCAATTCATAGCCTCAATTATTTAGGTAGAGGTTTGTTGGTGCCAAAGCATCGCAATCATATGGCCTTCGCTGTGATAGCATAGCCTAGGGTCCTTATGCATCGTAATTGCATGGTGGTGAAGCAAAATCTCATAGGAAAGGATTAACATTCATCATAATTGCATGGCGGTGGGTGGGAATCATGTTGGCTAAGGCGGCTAGGGGTCGCAATCGCATGCCGGTGAGACGCGATAATGTAGGTCACTTGGAAAGCCTATGAAAGATTTCTCCCTCCTTTTTCTTTGATCAATTCTTCTTATTGATGAAATTTTCCATGGTAAATTGATTAATTTAAGGTTACTTAAGGTTCCAACTTAAATGTTTTCTTCTTAGAATCATGTCCCGATGTTTCTATGTTCGTTTCTACTGGGTAATTAATAGTTGTTGCTATAATAATAAAGATTCCATGATACATAAACCTTTTGATCTTGTATCTTTCATTCCTACTATTTTTTTGTGCCCTATTTTAAACCATATGATGCATGAGATATGCGCTATGTGTTAGGATAAATATTTCTTTTTTTGAGTTATTAGGGGTTTGGACTGTTCTTAGGCCGAAGCTAATGGGAGCGTCAGAATCCCATTTCGACATTCTGATCACTGCACACTAACTCTGAGTCAGTTAGTTATTAACTCTTAATAAATTGAATTTCCATAAAATAGCTCAAACTCAAAGAAAAAGCCTCAGGGCACGAAGTAAAGGTCCCGTTAAACCAATGTTGTCATTCCAGAGCTAATAGAAATGATGAAATTTTATTTTGAGCTTGTCTTGAAGGAAAGTTGACTAAAGTAAACAAGTACCAAAATTTTAGGTTCTAAAGAGGAAAAGTGAAATAAATCTAAATTGAGACACCAAGGAGCTGTCTATTGGTCCCAGTAGGTTTAAAATGACCTGGAGAAGCTACTAGAAAGATCTAGAAAACAAAATATGGGTAAAATACCTAAACAAATATGAGGTTCGTTACACCTTTGTCTGTAGTACATTAGGTGCTACTACGTTATTTGCTTTTGATCATTCTTTACCTTATTTACGCATACGTATTGCTAGTCAGCCTATGATGTATACAGGGTACCTATTTTTTTTTTGGTGCTCAAGCTACACTTCTGTATCTTTTTGTGATGCAGCTTTTGGAATGAGTCATCAGGATGAACACGATCATACGAGATTATTTGGTGTTGTTTCAAGAGATACGGTGAGCAGTTGGTGTTCATGCTAGGTGGTCCTCCTTCTGTATCTACAATTATTCTATTTGGTATTTGCATAGATATTCTATAGTCTTTTCCCCATTTTGGGTTGTATTTTGTACTTATCTCTCTATAGATGCTTTAGATCCATGATACTAAGTGTGTTTTTCTTCTATTTATTCTCTTCATCTCCCTTCTCTTTTCTTTTGGTTCTTGGTTCTAGTCCATCACTTCAGACTCTAGACAAGGGGTAGACTTGTCTACAGGTGGGATGTAGAAACCATCTGAATTCAATTTTCAATTCGTGATAGAGTGGTATCAGAACTTTATGTTCATTTGTATCTCTAGATGTAGGAGCAAGTATTGGGTAAAATTCGTCAGTACCTAGACATCCACATCCTATCTTTGGGAGGATCAAGGCACTTTTTATGAAAGG
>JBDJHY010845371.1:0-10609 GCA_039654485.1 Withania somnifera | reverse complement strand
TTTGGCATGTTTGCCGGGGAGTATTACATAGAAATATTTTATTACACATATTTCACCCTTTAGTTTTTATTTCCTAATTTTATTTTTTCTTTTGTTTTTTATTTTTCAGGCGCGGTAGATAATCTTAATCCACCTCAAAAATGATAGAACCACATGGTTCTCCTAGTTACCAAAACTAATAAGTTGACATGAATGTTACTCAGCAAGCTTTAGCTAAACTCAAGCTCGAGCTATTGAAATAGAAGCTGTAGCTGAATCTCATGCTAGAGATAAGCTTGAAGCACAATTTCAAGATGAGGTTGGAGTAATATTGAGGTTGCCTCACATTCAGTGTCCAAGATAATCAATCCAAGTTCCTATTAGATTATCTATCCCAATAGAAGAGCTTCAAATTGATGTGGCTGCATTACTAGATCCATAACAGTACCTTCTCATGGGTAATTCTAAGTTCAAATTTACAAGTATAATGATGTTATTACTGAATGTTAGAGGCTTGTTAAATAGAATGGTCGGTGAGGATCCAAATCTTCATATGCTCAAGTTTATTAGGATTTGTTAACCCTTTCCATTGCCCAGAGCAATACCAGAAGCTATTAGAGTTAGGTTATTTCAATTTTATCTAATTGGAGAGGCAACTGCATGGTTGAATGAACTACATGATGCTTTTATTCAAATTGAGACCAACTGGTGGAATCCTTTCTTACATGGTTCTTCCTACTTTCAAAGATGCTATAATAAAGAGACGAGATCATAAATTTTAAATAAACTGTAGTTTAAGCTTTGCACGTTTCTTTGAATAGGTTTAAGAAGAAGTTAAATAAATTCCCAAATAATGGGCTAACTTATATTATTCTACTACAAAGTTTCTACTTGTCCTTGAATCTCATGAACAAGTTTTTCACTAACAATCCTGTTGGAGGATCACTGATATGCTTACTTGTGGTGCAATCTATCAACTATTTGGTGATATGACTAAGACTAATATGGAAAAACACATCACATATTGAGGTGGTACCTAGACACTATTATAATGAAATGACTGCTAAGAACCATCGTAAAAAAAGGTGCATAATCAAGATCCGGTTCACTTGAAAACTCAGATGGACTTGATCAAAAAAATATCTTATGGCTTTTCTACATAAGGGATTTAGCATGTAAACGATTTGGCTGCGAGAGATAGAGACCCTAGGCATAAGGAGTATTATTCTAAGTTTGATAAAGAGGATATGTTTGTGAAATAGTTGGGGGTTAATAATATAAAGGTAAACAATGTCAAAACTAATATAGAGAAAGGGATTTCTGCAGAAAGGATGGATACCATAAAGATGATTATAGGATAGAAAACTATCGCAAGGATAGAGGATTATATGTACCCCTAAAAGAACGAGATGATACTGCAGGACAACCTTCTAGAAATGTGGAAAAGCTTTAAAAAGTGAAAAAAAAGTAGAGTCTTTAGACCAAGGGATAAATCAAATTTTGAATGATATGTCAATTGTGAGGAATTAGTAGACTCTCATACCATTTCCATAAAGAAATTAGAGAAACATATGGGACAACTGTACACTATAGTGAATCTAAGGAAGATGGGTCCTTTAACTAGTGATACTATTTCTAATCCTAGGAATGATGGTAATAGTCTAGCCATTAATTCTCAAAGCAGGAAACAAATGACTAATCCACTAATTCTAGTTGAGGATACTATAAGGGATGTTGATGTTAAAGACGAGCCTGTCAATGAGAGTGATTTAATTGATGCACCAATTAGAGATTAGGAGTAAAAGAGTGGAGATCAAAATTCTCAAATCGACATTTTTTGAGTCTTATGAAAAAAAGAAAATAGAAAAGAGGTCAAAAAGCCATAGACACTGATTATAAGGCCTCATACACCCTTTCCAACACCTAAAAAAGAAAGCAAAAGATGGTAAATTCATCAATATCATTAGTATGTTTAAAATATTATTCATAAATGTTTTATTGGTGGAATTCTTGCAGCAAATGTCAGGCTATGCAAAGTCAATGAAGTGTTTGGTAACCAAAATGAGGATTCTCATTTTTGAGTCTACTGTTAATTTGCATTAATGTAGTTAAATTTCTTTGAGTTCTATTGTGCTAAAAAAGAAAGATCCTAGAGAATTCACCATTCACCGCACCATTAGAGTGTTAGTTTTTGTAAAGCATTATGTATTCTTTGAACTAGCATAAATATAATGCCTCTTGATATTTTCATATAGTTGGTCTTGTGAGCCCCAACACCCGCGAATATGTGGCTTTTCATGGCGGATTCATAGTAAAGAAGCCTATTAGAAATTTTGATGATGTGCTAGTAAAAGTGGATAACTTTATATTTTCGGCTAATTTTGTGATCTTGGATTGTGAACGTGGTCTTTGAGGTCCCAATCATTCCAAAGAGACCATCATTAACCATTAGGAGAGTAATGGTTTACATGGAGATACGGGAACTAAAATTCAGGTTGAATGATCAAGAAGAATCTTTTAGCATTTGTAAGTCAATGAAGCAGCCGAAAGACATGAGTTTTGTGTATGTCAATGACAACTTGTTTGTTGATGATGAGATATCTTTTGAAGAGCGTTATATTTTGGACGATCTGTCTCTAGTAATAATGAGTTTTGAAAATAATGGTACCACCGATTTTGAAGATGTTGAGCAGGTACTATATGGTATGAGGAGTTATTCTTACCCTCCAAGAAAGTTAGTCCTTGATCTAATAAAGAAAAACTCTCCCTACAAGATCATCTATTAAGGATTCACCAGTTTCAGAGCTAAAATCTCTCCCTCCTCACTTGATAAATGCTTTCCTGGGAGTTGGAAATACATTGCCAGTTATCATTGTTATGGACCTATCAGATTCACAAGACGATTCTCTAATCTCTATTTTTAGAAGATTCGAATGAGTGATTAGATAGACTATTTCTGATATAATTGGGATTCGTTAAGAAATTTGCACTGATAAAATACAACTAGAGATAGATTGCACCCCTAGTATAGAGCACCAACACAAACTTAATCTACCTACATAAGAGGTGCTAATATATAAGATCATAAAGTGTCTTGATGGGTGTGTGGTTTACCATATAAATGACAACAAGTGGGTGAGTCATGTACATTATGCACCGAAAAAAGATTGAATCATTGTGGTTTCTAATAAATAAAGAGTTGATACCAATGAAAACTATCACAGGCTAAAGGATTTGCATAAACTATATGAAGTTGAACTCTTAAACCCATAAGGATCATTTCCCTTTGCCTTTCATGTATCGGATGATAGATAGACTAAATGGCAGAGGATGGTATTACTTTCTTGATGGTTATTTAGGGTATAATCAAATCTCTATATCCCCAAGGGACCAAGAGAAGACAATGTTTACTTTTCCTTATTTTACATTCACTTTCAAATGCCTTCGATTAGGTTGTGTAATGCTCCGACCACTTCCAGAGGTGTATGACATTAATTTTTAGCGACATAGACGAGGATACTTTTGAGGTATTTATGGATGATTTCTCTATAGTGGGGGAGGGGGTACTCATTTGATTTATGATTAGAGCATTTAGTTTGAGTTTTGCAGCAGTGTGAAGAGTCACGTTGTTCTTAATTGGGAGAAGTTCCACTAATTATAAGGGAAGGTATTGTCCTTTGGCATAAAATTTAATCGAAAGGTAATGAAGTCAAAGAGAAAAGATAGAGGTTATAGATAATTTTGCTGCACTAATTTTAACAGCATTTAAAGTTGTCTGGGCCATGCAAGATTTTTATAGAAGATTCATCAAGGATTTCATAAGAATATCACAACTTCTGTACAAACTACTTAAGAAAGAGGTGGATTTGTTTTTGATGATGCATGTCTCAAAGCATTCAAGTGTTTGAAAGAGTAATTAGTTTAACACTATCATTGATTCTCCAGATTGGAATCAGTTGTTTGAGGTTATGTGTGATGATAGTGGTTTGGTGATAGTGTTTGAGGTAAACTATGGTGATCCTGCTAATCTGCTTTTCCAAGCCTCTATCTAAAGCTTTTACAAGTCGAGTACATTACTTATGTCAATAAGTACATTACTTATGAAAAAAGATTACAAGTCGAACAGGTGATACAGAGTGTACTTTTATTCAAAAAGCTTTAAATATAGCAAGTGTCCTGTTATTTTATTTTTATTTTTCATAAGTAATGTACTTTTTGAAATTAATGAAATGACTTAATAGCAATTTTTTACTCTCGAACTATATTGGGACTGAGTTCCTCTCAAGGGATGCTTAGGAAGACTTATGGCTCGACTCCTACCTCAAGAATTTCCTTTCTTTTCTCACACTGCCTAAAATGTCAGAAATTTCACAATCACAATCTGAGGTCACCCAAATACCCAAGAATCGATCGGCCAATGATTAGAACAATCTTTTTGTTTTTCCTATGAGTTATATATCCGTGTTTACGTATCATGAACAGAATCTAGGAAATTAATACTTTTATGGTATTCTTATGCAACATATATACTTGAAGCTAGTTTATGCTAAAAACAACTTCCATATCATCCTACATCACTAGATCAAAATCACATTGAAGCTCGCTTTCAGACCTAGAATCATCAATCGATAAAAGGAAAATGATCAAAATCAAAAAAGAGACAGATTTGGATGATATTACCATTAAGTATGATATAATAGCGTAACATAATCAAATCATATTTGAGTTGAATAAGAGGTTGTAACAATTGGAAAAAGAAGCGTAAAAGACTAAAGAGTTGGATAATCTGGATGCCTCGGCTAATATCATGCTTGCCCATATTATGAGGGTCTCCACTTCATGTCCATCCCCTAAATGCTGAAAATACTTCAAGAAAAATTTCCCAAGAAACACCACTTATTAGCTTATTATACTAAATCAGAACCCCTCCATTTAACGGACTAGTCGAGAAAGAAATCTACGCCTATATTGCCTACAAAATCCTTCCCTCATCCAACAAAACAACCAACCATCTACTTTTAAATCCCATAATATTCATTTAATATTAAACCCATATGATCACACTCCATAAGACTTCATGCCATTCTACCCTGACCAGCTCAGAATATCCAAAATCCAAAAACCCAAGCACCACTCCCAACTGCCTTTCTTGTCACCATAATTCTAAAAACTTATCCCATCCCTCAGGACTCCAAGGATGACAAAGAGAAGAGAAACCTAGTGGACGAATGGCACAAGGAGAAACTACTAATGGAGGAAGAAATATCTATGATTAAAGAAGTGATAAACACACTAAAAAGGTTGTGTTTCACTTTGATCTTCTTTGTATTCACCCAGAACTGGGTTTTCCCAAAGGATTTCAAATACCTAAAGTCAAAACATTTAACAACATTTGGAACCCCACTAACCACTTAAGAAGTTACTTTGATCAAATTTACAAGGTTGGAATGAATGAGGCACTACTGATGAGATTATTTTGTTGAAGCTTGAGTGGTGAAGAATTGGAATGGTTTATTATTCAATATCTAAAGAAGTGGTTAGGAATGAAGTCGCTAGCCAATATGTTTGTGGAAATATTTGCTTATAGTATTGAAATGGTGTCAGATAGGTTTTCTGTAGACCATATCCAATAGAACACCAATGAGTATTTCCAAGATTATGCCTATTGTTGGAGGAAATAAGAAGCGAAAGTTCGAAAACCTATGACTAATGAAGGAATTGTGAAAATTTTCATGCGATATCTTAGTTTGAATACCATGAAAAGATGATATAAGTCATTCGATCTAACTTTATAAGTCTAGAAAAATAGTAAGACTTTAGAGGAAGGTATTAGAAAAGGAAAGATTATAAGGATCTCAAGGTCCATGGAATAAATGAGAATATGTTGCACCTTTCTCATCTCTCCCTAGCTCCAAGATGAGATCTCTAGGTTCTATCTTAGAAGGAATTGCAACACTACTATCATATACAAAAATCTCCTAAATATTATCTATATTGGCAAACTATTTAAATTTTCAACCCAACCTACCTGCTCCACAAAAAAAAAATTGTCCTACTTGCCAAACCCCTTCACTAAATTACAAAAATTCCAAAAATTTCCAAATTTACTATAAAGCTCAGGAAAAACCAAATTACCAACAACAACCTCCACCCAAATACCTCAAATGTCACATACCCATATTATGATAAGAAACCACCAAGAACCTTTACCACATCGGCTGAAAGCATGGCCTAGTTACTTGGAAGACAAAAAGCCACTGGACTCATCCGTATAATCCCTGAAAAATTCATCAACACCGATACTCATCTCTACAAGGTAGACTACTGGTGTGAATAACATCTTGATGGTGTGGTGCATGATAAAAACATAGTCCTTATCTGAAGAACAAGATAAAAGATTCTATAGAGTAGAAGATAATAACTCTTCAGATACGCCAAACGTGACCAACAATCCTCTCCTGGATCATAGAGGAGGAAATGTGAATATGATGGAGACTGATGAAGAGTTGTTGTTAAACAAAACCATCATAAGAGAAAACCCTAAAAATTTGTCAAATAAAAAGAAATGGAGAAGTCGTGGATGCATTAAACATTAATGAGAAACCTAAGTTTGTGGTTGTGACTAACCTGTATGAAGTTTTTCTCTAATCCCAGATCGAATGGAATCTTTCATTTAGACTGAAGTGACTCATGACATCAGTATATCTGGAAAGTTCTACACACTAGATGATATAACCAATAATTTCTACAAAAAATATCAGAAAAAGACAAATCACTGAAGGTAAGGTAAAATATTTTTAGAGACAAATACAACCCAAAGAATACTTTATTTTCAAACACTTAGAAAAGACTCTGTCACAAATCTCATTATGGATTCTCCTAGTGAGTTCCAAAGATCATCCATAGGCTCTTCCCAAAGTACTGGATAATACATATGTTCCTATTAGAACCAACTTTGAGGATTTGGCTGTCATGGTTAGTAAAGTAGTACGGAGCTACAAGATCTATTTTAGTGATGATGAGTTACAATTTTAAGGGTTACTTCACAACAAGTCCCTACATATAGTATAAAATATAGAGAGTAGATAATCACACAGGTGCTTATTGATGATGGTTTTAGTCTAAACATCTATTTCTTATTTACTCTTACTCAACTAAAAATAAAGCAAAGCCATATGAATGTCTGACCTTTCGACGGTGGACAGAGAGATACTATGGAAAAAGTTAATCTAATATTTTAGATGGGTGCCGATGAGTTCATGCTCAATTTGAATTGATGGACACCATCCTCTTTAACCTACCTTTTCAAAGGCATTGGAACTACTTGAGCAGTCTCCTCTCACCTATACCAATTGATGAGGTTTATATGGGAAGATTAGAAAGTGATTATTTAAGGCGAAGGGAGTCACCTAAACCATCCCAATGCAATAGTAACTACAATAGAAGACAACTTAGGGGGAAAAATGATACACTACAGATATAGTTCATGCCACCAGTGAAGACATGAATAGTTCAATCTATTTACCTTCGATAATACAGGATGATGGAAAATGTTATGTTAAGAAGTGGCTTTTGGTCCACTTCGTATTCCCAAACAACCCTTTAACAGTGGCATGTGATATCAGGTGAAATAATAATATGATAGGAAATTTAGCAATAACAAGAAAAACTAAGGGTTTCCCAAATCCATTCCACCATTGTACTGATCATTTCTAGTTTTCTTTGTGGCTCTAAATGATGGTTTGAAGGGGCATATCATGTCCTTCTTTGAAGAAGGCAGTGTGATATTTGGTGAAATCCTTACTACAACCGGAATTCACCCTACAACTCCAGTAGAATGGTTGGATGCTATCCTACTTGGTTAGCAAAAAATGTTCCTATATTGAAAGAGGATGGGAACATTGAGATTTTTGTTGATTACAGAGACTTGAATAAAGTCATTTCAAAAGATAAATTTCCATTTCACAACATCCATATCCTGATCGACAAATGTGCTAAGCACTAGATAGAATCGTTCGTTAATTGTTTTATTAGATACCATCAGATCTAAGTCGATGAATAGGATGCATAAAAATTGCTTTATCATACCATGGTGTTTATCATTATAGAGGAATGCCATTTGGACTCAAGAACACTGGTGTTACTCATATGAGGGCCATGACTACCACTTTCACAACATAATGCACAAAACTATTGAGGTGTAAGCACGATGGTGTTATAATCACGTCTCATGAGAGATCTTATAATTTGAATCATCTAAAGAAGTTTCCTGATACACTCTAAGAATATAATTTGAGGTTGAATCTAGCTAAATACTGTTTTGGGTTACACGCTTGAAAGCTTTTAGGTTTCATAGTCAACAAAGTGTAATTGAGTGGACCCCTGGAAAGTAAATCAATTCAGAAGTTTTCACCCCCAAACCTAAGTAGGAATTCATGAGAATCTTATGATTATTAAATTAAATTAATCTCTTTATAGCTAAGTCAAAACTCATTTGCCAGCCTATATTCAAGTTATTAAAAAAGGATGCTCTAACATGTTGGACCGAAGAGTGACAAAATGATTTCAACACCATTAAAAAGTATATGTCCAATCCTCCAGTCCATGTTACCCCATGGTAAGTATCTTATTGATATTATACATGTCTATGTTCGATAATTTTTTGGTGGTGTCCTTTCCAGAATAATGGTAAGGGGAAAGGAAGGAATGAGCCTTCAATTACTTAAGTAAAAGTTCACTTAGTGTAAGTTCTACTACACTCTCTTAGATAATACTTGTTGCGCTCTAAATTCGGTTTCTTCAAAGTTGAAACATTTCCTGTCCTTTTATACAACATACCCAATTTCCAAAATGGAACCATTGAGATACATCATTTAAAAATTAATGCTCACAGTAAGATTGACACAATGGCAGATGTTTTCAAGTGAATTTTACATTATATAAGTAACTTAGAAAACTATAAAGGTTCATGCAATGGAAAATCACCTCCCTAAAAACCCTATCCATGAGGATTATAATTCACCTCTAACCTGTTTTCCAAATGAAGAAGTATGGTTTATCAGAGAAGACATTAGAAAATTATTCAAGTTGGAAAATATATTTAGATGGAGGGGTGAATTTTAAAGTATATGGAATATGAGTTGTCTTAGTATTTGAAAACAGTCATCATTACCCAGTGACTACCAAACTTTGCTTCCCATGCACTAAAAACATGGATAAATATAAAGATTGGAACTTGTATCTATTATTAGCCATAGATATGGACATATAATAATTATTATTGATAAGTTACTCTGAATTCACGTAGATGGTATGAAGACTATGCATGAGGTTTTGAAAGATCAGAACTAAAAAGACCCCCATAATAGAAAATGAGTTTTAACATCTCGATAAGAGTTATATTGACCTTTTTGATATTTCATTAAGAGAAAAACTTTCATATTTTTCAAGGGTTAAAGCAGAAGCGTACTATGGTACTATGACATAAAAGAGTATCATGAAAGGGGAGAAAATCCTGAGAATGGTGCAACCAATGAGAAAAATGTCATCAGATGCATATCAAACAACTATTTTCTAATTATAGGGGTTCTTTACAAATCACACTCAATTTGGGATTTCTCAAATTCTTAGACGTGGTTGAAGCTGCGAGGTGGATTCTAGAGGTGCATGCAGGAGCATATGGACCCAAAAGAATGTACTAGTGTTGGCTAAGAAAATATTGTAGGAAGGATTGTTTTTTATGACAATGGAATGTGACTAATGTCATTTTGTGCAAAACTGTTATCAATGCCAAATACACGAATACTTAATTCATTTACCTCTACATGAGTTAAAAGCTATAAATTCACCTTGGTCATTTGTAATCTCGGATAAAATAATTGGTCCCATAAAGCCCCAGTATCCAATGGGCATGATCATTTCCCGTGGTAATCAACTACTTCACCAAACGGGTGGAAGCATCAACCTACAAAGCATTAACAAATAAAGTGGTAGCTTCAAATGACCATTGTGGTCATTTATTTGCAATTAAGTTTCTTTAGTGTTTAAAGGATTCTATTAGTTTCCTCAAGTTTTTTATAACATCTTGGGACACTAGTTTAGTTCTTTGAAGTTCTATAGCTTGTTATCTTAGTTTTTGTTTTTTGAAGGCTTAACCTTGAAAAAGTAAGAATTGAGAGTGAATTCTTAATATATGCTCTTGAAAATTAGATTTTGGAAATTTTTCTAGCTCTAGAAAGTAAAATTTTTTCTAGTTGGACCTTTGTTTCATATCCCAGGGTGCTCATTTTGAACTTCAATTTCTTTGTGGAAAATTAACTCAAGCAAAGTTCATTTTGAGCATGGGTGGGATTTCAATGATCAAGGTGTGGGATCATAATCCTTATGCTTCCATCAGCTCTAAAATGCCAAATTTTATCTATTCGTACCTTTAATTTGTGTTGCAAAGTTTCCTTTTGAGTTTGATCTATTTTGTGGAATCAGTTCAACTAGATTTCATTTTGGAGCCTGGGTGGGATTCAATGATCAAAGTGTTGGATCTGAAGTTGGACACTTACATCAGCTTTAAAATACTAAATTTGGTCAGTTTGTACCTTTAGTTTGTGTCTCAGTTTTTTTTTTTTTTTTTTTT